>JAODAL010008537.1:0-116943 GCA_025379985.1 Phyllomedusa bahiana | reverse complement strand
AATTAAAAATCCTGTCCTTGCGTTTAAAAAAACCCCCCATAGCATGATGCTGCCACCCCATATTCATGTTGAGATTGTATTGGGCAGGTGATGGCAGTGCCTGGTTTCTCCCACCATACGTGTAACAATTAAACACCAAAAGTTAAATTTCGTCTCATCAGACCAGAGAATCTTATTTCTCATAGTCTGGGAGTCCTTCATGGGTTTTTTTGCAAACTGTATGCGGGCTTTCATGTATCTTGCTTCCATCGGCACACTCTGTCATAAAGCCCCAACTGGTGGAGATCTGCAGTGATAGTTGACTTTGTGTAACTTTCTACCATCTCCCTACTGCATCTCTGGAGCTCAGCCACGGTGATCTTGGGGTTCTTTTTACCTCTCTCACCAAGGCTCTTCTCCCACAATTGCTTAGATTGGCTGAACGGCCAGGTCACGGAAAAGTTGTGGTCGTCCCAAACTTCTTCCACTTAAGGAGTGCTGCAGAAATTCTTTGTAACCTTGGCCAGATCTGTGCCTTGCCACAATTCTGTCTTTGAGCTATTTGGGCAGTTGATTAGACCTCATGATTGTCATGTGCTCTGACATGCACTGTGAGCTGTGGGGTCTTGTATAGACAGGTGTGTGCCTTTCCTAATCAAGTACAATCAGTTTAAATAAACACAGCTGGACTCCAATGAAGGATTAGAACCATCTCAAGGAGGATCAGAAGCAAAATAGACAGCATGTGAGTTAAATACGAGTGTCACAGCGAAGGGTCTGAATACTTAAGACCATGTGATAGTTCAGTTTTTCTTGTTTAATAAATTTGCAAAATATATTTACATTTCAGTTTTTTTTTTTTCCTTTCAAGATGGGGTGCAGAGTGTACATTAATGAGCAAAAAAATTAAATTTTTTGATCTTACCAAATGGCTGCAATGAAACAAAGAGTGAAATATTGAAAAGGGTCTGAATACTTTCCATACCCACTATATCTGTTTAAGCCGATATATAAACGGGAGCTTCCAATCCCCACGGTAGTATATCATAAAGTTGTAACGGAATCGGTCATTCATTAAAACATTCTTCTTTTTTATTATCCAAATCCCATAAAAGACATATACACCACAATTTCACAGTAGCATGTCCGCATGTTAGTGGTAATTATTATTAGACATACTTAAGTGAATTGATGCGGCTAATCCTAGCCGTTCACCACTGCTCCTTTCACTGCTCCCACGTAGGTAAGCTGCAGATGCTGACAACCGGGCAGAACAGAACGCACACCGTGCTACATTTCAGGGAAAGCTCCTCCCCTTCCTCAGGCATACGTGCTACAGGTAACACCTTCCTTTTATACATACAAGACAATGTTTTAATGAATGACCAATTCCGTTACAAGTTTATGATTATTCTGTTCACACCTTAGCCAGCCTCTAAGGAGTTAAGGTACAGATTTCTTCCAAAGGGCGAATCATTAAAGGAAATGGGGTAGACGCCCCAGAAGGTAAGTTACATATGGAATTATGGGAATAAAATATGTCATACATGTATACCAGTTTCATATTTGGAAATGAGGAAACGAGACGCACACCTTCGTGTGTCTCACTCATTCCTGGGACCAGGGGGTTTAGAGAAACAGAGAATGTCTAGCAGCAACAAAGTTCAGAATCGCGTTGCTCAGTCTTTCCTGAGAGAGCTTAGGGCCCATCCTAGAAAATTAGGTCCTTATTTTTACTGTCCCCATCATTACAGACATGATGTTTGTAGTGACAAAACTCTTTTAAGGCAATTAAATATCCAATTTACTCTTAGGCTGCTCTTTTATCTCAATCCACAAATCTGTGCTCTTGATTTTACGGTATACGCTACCGGGGCTGATTTCTGGCCTGATATAATCTTGTTAACTAACCGGGATTATATCTGACGAGGAACTGACCTTGGAGGTGTGGAACATCATGTACATGTCACGTGTCAGGCCACAGCCAGAGAGTCCTGAGACATTGAGCTGGTTGCTCACAGCTAACTGCGAGCTGGTTATGCATGTGAATGAAAATGGGTGGCGCTTGCGGTCATCTTCTTCATTCACTTCTATAGGAGCTTCCAAAGATAGCGCTCGGCTGTATTCAGAAGCTCCCATAAAAGTGAATGGAGAGGACGTCCGCAAGCGCCACCCCTCCTCAATGACATGCATGGCCGACTCGCAGCTAGCTGCAAGCGTGCAGTGGCTTTTACTTCGTGTAAAACCCCTTTAACAGAAACTGAGTTTTGGTTTGTGGCGTTTGGATTTAAACACGTAATACTCTGCATGTGCCTTTTTGCCATATTTATGATGAGCTTTTCTACAAGAAGTAATAAATGTGTGTACAAAATATGACGCCTAAAATACGTTTTAAAAATAAAAATTCTGGTGTTTTTTTAAATGTATTCTTTTATGCAAGGGAATAGCTATATGGGGTGTAGAGATAGCAGCTGCTACCGGTCCATGGGACCTGAAGGGGCCCAAATACCCTTCTGCCACAAAAAGAATGCCACATGGTAGGTTGGGGCCCTTTTCAAGATTTGGCCCAGGAGCTTTAAGTTAAACCTCTGCTTCATGCATTGTAGAACTTATAAAATAACACTATGTGAAGGAGCCTTAAAGGAAAAATCTATATTTCTTTTATTGGCTCTACAAACTGCACCAAATTTATGCTACGTAAATAAAGCCTTAGGAAATCTTCCTAGAACAGCTTCTATGAAAAACTGCATTGGGGAACTGAATGGAAATATTGTTGTGCGTGGTATTCCCGCTTGGACTTGTCTACACAGTAAAGTTTTGATGTCCATTTCTAAATGGAGATTGAATAACAAGAGTGGTCATTTTTTTTTTGCTATATTTCTCCATAAAAGCAAATTTGTCAACTGAATATGCTTTCCTATGTGAGGGCAGCAATTTACAGCTACTGGCCATACTTGTAAAACAGCACAAAATATGTTGCACTATTTCACTAATAGAAAAGCTGGTTTCATTTGGGCCTATCTTGTTGGATGGAACTAGCTTCATGTATTTTTATCACTGGTAAAATCCTTGCCTCAAAGCATTCAGAAACCATAAAAGCCCAAGGAGAAGGAACAGGGTACTAATTGGGATTTTTTGTTGGTCATTTCATAATTAAACTTCTACTTAGCCTGGAAAAGCTTTGATTTGAGGAATGATGTTACATGAAGCCAGAATGTTCATCTCGGCAGGGTTTACATGGTGTATTTTAATGCATACTTTTTACATGTCAAAAATGCTTCTAAAGTTTCTCAGTACTTCCTATGGGAATATTCACTACTGGGGCAAATGGTGTGTTTTTTTTATGCATTGTTTGACGCAGTGTATAACAAATTAAAAAAAACTCCAGCACATATCAATTCCTGCTCCATAGATGCCTGTTTTATATAATAATAATAATCTTTATTTATATAGCGCCAACATATTCCGCAGCACTTTACAATATAGAGGGAATAAGCACAGACAAACCAGACATTACATTATAAAAAAGCTACTGACAAATGAGGGCACAAGGTGTGAGGCCTGCTCGCAAGAGCTTACAATCTATTAGGGTGGATGGGTGAAACAAAGGCTGACAAGTGCTTGGTTTACAATGGACCAGCCATGTTACATAAACATGGGGTAGTATACATAGTGGTGCAATACTTGCAAAATCTTGGAGACGGGCATGGGAGGTTCGGATGAGTGAGGTGTGTAGTCTTAGATCAGTAGCAGAGTGGAGAGAGCGGGTAGGGTGGTAGACAGAGATAATGGAGGAGATGTATGGGGGTGCAGCACTGTGGAGAGCCTTATGTGTGAGAGTGATGAGTTTATGTTGTATTCTGCACTGAATAGGCAACCAGTGCAGAGACTGACACAGGGTAGAGGCATCAGTATAGCGGCTGGAAAGAAAGACAAGCCTGGCTGCTGCATTCAGGACAGATTGTGTAATTTTACAATAAAGTTAATGTTGAATGCATAAAAGTCCTCAATTATACACGTATTATGTTGTTTAATATGTATCGTAATTGGTGCATTCCTTCATGTGTTAATGCTCCAAGAAAAAGCACATAGAATGTAGGAAAAAACATGCATAAATTAGGACCGTTTTTCCCTTAAAATATGCATCCTTTTAATGCTGTGTAAACTTGCTGTATTAAAGATTGTTTTGTGTCATAGATATATGATTAATATATTTTCTAAGATGTAAAAGCTGAGTGATGATTCTACAGTTTTTGCCAGGGGTTGTATTAGTTAACTGGTTTAGCTCATTATGCTATTTACCCACCAGAGACTGGCCTATAGATATTGACTGCACCTGCATCAACAGCAGCAGTTCTGCACAACATACAGCCTGCAGCGGCCCATGAAAGGGTGTTACTTCTGTTTTCCCACCCCCAAAAAATAAGTGGTACCCTTTGATTTGGAGTGTTCTTGTGCAGTCTGGGGTGTGTTTTTTGGCTTTTCAGTTCTCATGTCCTGCAGGTTTCATCTGCAGCATCTACTGGTCCAAAAGGCAAATAGTCAGATTAAACTACTCCCTAGAGCCACGCTAAAACTTAAAGAGATTTAAGACATTTGTAAGATATCAAAAGAATATGTCCTAAATGTCGTATTTTTGATGCGTTTTTTTCAATGCGTTTTTTGTGCAGGAAGGCAGAGCAATTAATGCTGTACATTGCTGCACAAAAATCGCAGTAAATTCGCTGTAAAATCGCAGTAATTACCACGATTTTTGCCGCGATTTTTGTGCAGCAATGTACAGCATTAATTGCTCTGCCTTCCTGCACAAAAAACACATTGAAAAAACGCATAAAAACGCACCGTGTGAAAGCACCCTTAGAGGTGGCGGCAGGTTGGGACTGGCCCAATGCGAAGCAGGAAAACCCCATGTGGGCAGCTGGGTATGGTGGGCTCCTGGGAGAGTTAGAAGGCAGAGTTAGGGAGGCAGAAAGCAAGAGTCATGTACAGTAGCTATAGGGTGGGTCCTAAGAATCCCCTCCACTGGTGGGCCACAAGAATCAATTTTGCCAGTAGGTGCACAAGAATCACCTCAAACCCAGGCATCCCAGTCACTGGGTTCAGGTTCCACTGATTTCACCTATCATGAGAATGAGGGTTTATCCCATTGGGTGCTTCAGAGTGGAGAGACCATGCATGCATCTGCATATACAGTAACCGTTCTTATCTACTCTATTCTGCTAAACAGGGGTTAAAGGAACCCGTTTTCTCCATGTTTCCACCACTCCTTTTTCTGATATAGAAACCACATGTGTGCAGCCACCTGTCACAGACAAGAATTTCTGTGATTAGGGGCCACACAAAATAGCATCTGAGGCTGGTGTAGCCCGAGGATCCAGAATGTGCATCCCTGATCCACAAAGTGCCATATGCCGACAACCTATTATAAAAACTGTTGTGAATGTGATTTATCTGCCACGTTCGAGCATTATATAACTGGGTAGGATGGAAAGAAATTCCATTTTTATGTTTATATTTGGCAAATATTACAAGATTTGTTTTGCTTGTTCTCACAAATAATCTATAAGCAATCATCCTGGAGTGGAGTGTTAAATTATTGCAGTAAACTGAACATGCAGGCGTCTTTTTGCTGATGCTGGAATGATCACAGTCAGAGTATATCACAGATCTTTCATTCTCTTACACATTTCCGTTAAAGGAGTGTGCAGTAACACAACATGCAGAACAGATCCCTGCAATTAGTATGCTGAGCAGGAGCAGATCACGTGCCAAGTACTGAGATCTAGAAGCCTTATGGGGGTTTCTGGATGTTACTAAGAGGAATTCTCTTATTTCTGTATTAGAAGAACCACAAGCAACTAGTAAAGTGATCATCTGTAATGGGTCACTACAAGGTGCAGCATACTCTGTATGCCATGTCTTTATGAAATGCTGCAAATCTTTAGGCTAGAGGCATCTGTATAATGAAACCTCAATATAGAGAAATTTAAATGCATATTCCCATCTCCTGAAGTGATTATGGATAAGCCATTATTATTAAGGGTCTGATATCTGGGACCCGATGATTCTGAGAAAAAAGGGTCTCCAGCAGTGACCCAGCTCTGCTGCCCCATTCACCCTATTTCCCTGCATAGCTCCCAGCCAGCACCTAGTAGTACAAAAAACTGTAGCTGATCCCATTTACTCGCTGCTGCATGATGACGGCATGAATCAGTGCTGTGATCTATTCATTTTTAGGTATCAGAGGGGGTCCTTGAGGGTTAACATAACATAATGGCATATATCTGAGGTATGCAGGGCCGGCAACAGAAATTTTAGGGTCCCATACAGCTGAAGCATCTGGGCTCCCCACAAACCACGCACCCTCACCAAACACGTTCCTCAATGCCACAAACCCCGCCCAGCAACCCCTGCAAAAAAAATAAAAAATGCAATTGTGCCATTGGTTTTGGATTTTACAGCTTATCTGTATTGTGCGGGTCAGTACATAAACAAGGGCCTACAAATACCACCAAATGATCACCACTATCATGTTACTTATCAAACTAGTATACCAAGACCAAAATTGCCAAACAACAAAGACCATACAATACCGCCACATCATCGCCACATAGCTCCATCATAAAGATGCTGAAGAATAAAACCATAATGTGCATTTATATAATTCCATTACAATAAAACCAATATTACTGCCATAGAGTGACCATATAGTTGTAGATGGAAGTGCACAAAGGTGCTCTGTGGACAGTGCAGTTACATTTAGTGACTCACAGGTGACATTCTGTGACGAGTCGTTCATGATCCTGCCTACAATTGCAGTCATGGAGGTAATGGAAGCCTTCACAAGGCTTCCAGCCGCCATATTAAATGATCGGCACCACACAAACTCACTGCAGAGGTGTTGATCGAGTGAGAAACAGTCCACAGCCGCTGAAGAGATTAAAAGCAGGGAACAGAGCCGGCTCTATTCTCTGCTGTTATCAGCAGGTGTCAGCCCATTACAGACACTATGACATTCTCATACATCAAATGTTGTTAAGGGGTTAAACGCCCAGTTAGGCGGGTTCACACACTGCAGTAATGTTGCATGTAGATGGCGATTGCATCGTCTAGGTGGCTAAAGAGAAGAAAAACAGGGCTCCCTTTGTCAGTGGCAGATAACACGGTGCGCTGCTGCGTTACCATGCTAGCTGGGGGCCTAATAAATGCCCCAAAGTCTGCCATAAATTTGAGCCTATAAGGGCCTTGTCCCCGCAGCACTGTTTTTCAGTCAGTTTTACAGATAGCTTTCAAATCCGAAAGCTGTCTGTAATCCGACTGTCAACCTGATTGATTTAAATAGAAAATTTGTTCAGCCGTCCCCACTGCACAGATTTTCCACTGGGCGTTTTATTTTACACTGCTGGCGTTACAAAAAACTTAGAACATGTTCATTCTTCCACCCAGTTTTCAGACAGAACACGAACATGTGGGTGCGAAGAGGGACGGCTTGAATCCGCAAACTGCAGACAAAAGCCGCCCCAGTGTTTTGTCTTTGCTGTGTGAACGCACATTTAGACTCTGCTTGACAAACAGGCAATAATACACTGCTCTACATAACTAGTACAGTGTATTATGTAAGAAATCTAAAGATCCCATCTTCAAGGCCCCTAGTGGGACAAATCAAACAGTAAAAAAAGATTAAATAAAATATTATTGTAAGAAATAAAAAAAAAAACCAGTGAAATCAGTTTTACCAATGAAAATACATTATCACTGAAAGAAGAAACTTCATGTATCTAGTATCAGCAATGTACAACAACCTATACTATAAAAAACTTTTGTCGCACATGATAAATACTGTTAAAAAAAGAAAAACAATGCTAAAAATTTGCTGTTTTTGTTCATCCCATCTAATGTAAAACAAAATAAAAGTGATCAAAAAGTGAAATGTGTCCCAGAATAATACAAAAGAAAACTACAGCACATTCTCCACAAACAAACCCTTGTTTGGCTATCTCAGTCGAATGATGAAAAAGCTATGGCTCTTGGAAAGTGGGGATTAAAAACCAACCTAATGTTACCAAAAAATCTATGCAGTTTTAAGGGTGAAATGGTCGGTCCAGTCTTGTGTAATTAAACCTTAAAGAGGTTGTCCGCCTCATTAAAAAGTTAGCTCTGCGGGTCCTGGGCCCCAAGTAAAATCTCCAATGTCTTTTGTTGACACGCTGTCACTTTCAAAAAGTCAGCTAGTGGCACATGACTGCTGCAGCCAATCAGATGCCACAGCAGTGACGACCCCGTTCAGAAGTGACGCAATGTCGTCAGAAGGCCGGGGAAATGCCGTTGTAACCGGGAGATGGATAGTATCAGATTTTTATTTTATTTTCCTTTGGGCCCCAGATCCAGTACATATGCTCCTATTTAATACAATTACAGTATTGTGCATACAGAGAAAACTTCACATTCATTCATTCACTCATTTCACATCTGCATCATAGATATCAAAAAAGATGGAAAAAATATTGTAGCATGCCACATTTTTTGCAGTTCATATGATGGGACACCATAACAGAAAATCAACAGACCCCATTATAGTTATATGTGCATCTCAATGTGAAGGGGGAAGGCTTTTCTCCGCTCATCGCGGAGAAAAGCCGTCCCCCCACGACTGCATAACCGACCGGTATTTGCACTGTTTTGCGGCCATCCCCACGCAATGAGCAGAGAAAAGCCTTCCCCCTTCAAATTGAGATGCACATATTCCGTTCGGAAAGCTCAAAGCTTTGCGGGTGGCCCGCGGCCGCAAAACCGGTGGGGACTGCTGCACGGGTTTTCCATAGAGCACCATTGTGCTAATTTTTGGCCGGTTTTTCAGGCGGTCTGCAAAACCGCAAACCGCCTGAAAAACCAGCCGAAAACCCGTGCAGTGGGGACATGCCCTTAGGGTCAGGAGCAGAGACATCATGCAAACTCTGCATCCCACTGATGACACAGCACATCAAGAGGGAGGGGGGGGGGGGACAGCACATCAAGAGAGGGGGGGTGGAACAGCACATCAAGAGAGGGGGGGCACAGCACATCAAGATTGTACAGCAATATCTGCTCCTCACCTTATGTGTCGACACCTGTGCTGCGAGTCCTTCCCCTCCTCCTCTGCTCTGACCCGACAGCTCGTGAAGCGTATCTGTGTCCTCCTTCTCATGCTTATAGCAAGTGCTGCCTTGTCTTCTCCCTGCTCTAGCATGTGCTGGAAGCTGCTAGCACATTTAAGGTAAGTAACCTGCAAACTGATTGCCGTAATGCACAAAGTCCTTTTCACAGCCAGTTCGGCTCCTACAGACTGCCTGGCTGCCACCCCAAGCATACAGCCCTGAATGAGGGACAACTTCAAACAGTTAAGCACTGTCCACGAGGCGGGGCATCACTGATTTAATCAGCTGTCCTGTTGCCAGCAGAGAAAGAGGAGGGCACAGCTGCTCCGGTCACAGCGCGCAGGAGGAGTAAGTGCATGTCATTAAGCGCAGCTGTGACTGGACATGCAGCGCGGGCCCCTCTTCAGCCTCACTGGGCCCCAGCCATATACAAAGGTGCAGGCGCCTCACTCATCATGGTACAGAACTCTGGCCTGTTCTCTGTACTATTACTATGAAGCAAGGGCGCACTATCTGCCGGCTGCTGGTGGTGGCAGGCCCCCCTTGCTTCACAGAGTACTGCCTGTACCTCCCTAATGGCGGCCCTGGAGGTATGCCTTTACTTTTCAGAGATAAGAATGCCCCTTTAAGTTTATATTCACACTTGGCAGTATTACTGCAGAAATTTCTGCAGCATCCCAGTCATTTGAATAGTGCTTAAAAGGGTTTGGCCAAGAAGTGAGTTCCTTACCTAACAAGATGATACTCCCCTCTTGAGGCTTGAAAAAAGGGACGTTGTGTTTTTTTGTTTAAAAAAACAATTACCTCCTCTGTGATGTCATTGCACCAAATCCCATGCATGCTCCTGATATTCAGTCTCTGTAGTTGAGTAAACATTGTTTGGCTAATCCTCAGGGGATAACTCTATTGTGCACAGGAGAGAAGATAAGCTCCGAGCAAGCAGTATTCTTGCATTTGTTCACAAACTGATGCAGGGCAGGGAGGAGGGCTGAGCAGGGACCAGGGAGTGTCTGTATGTTTACTCAGATAATTACATTACAACCAGTGGATTCTCTATACAAAAGACACAGGATCTTTTCTCCCCAGTCCCTTCAAAGCTTGTTCATGATAAGAAGTGCAAACAATGCAAGCGCGGCCAGATAGCTCCTGTCAGCTCCTGGTTGTGTCTAATGTAAACCGTCAGGAAACTAAGGGCATGTAAGGAAGGCTGTAGATCTCACAGGCTTCACTTTTTTAATGACATATATTTAGAAAAGTGATTAAATACCCATTTTGGAGGATTCCTCATCAACATTAGATTGTGGCAAAACCCTGGGTTTTTCTCATTACTGGCTTTTGCAGACTTGAGCTGTTTCTATCTGTTGCAGCTTCAAATCCAGGGGTGAGTCTCTTCTCTCAGTAGTTGTGCCTCTACTGTCAGGAGGCGTGTCTTCCCCTGAAGAAAGGGAAAGGATGTCACAGTTCTGCAGCCTGATTGCAATGTTCCATTTTTCCGAGCTGTCGTTCCAGGCCCAAAAGCCCTTGTAACCAAAAACCCTGCTTGGTGCAAGCAGTCATACATACAGCTTGAACTGATGAAACAAATGTGAGGAATGCAGTCTGCCCTCCCCCTCCTTCCTCTGTTATCAGGCAGGAGATAGAGGGGGGGACTATATAAGGCCGTTTTATTTTGGGGGGGGAGAGTGAATAGACAAGCTCATACACTCACCGCCCACTTTTTAGGAACCCCCTTGCTAGTAACCCCCCCTTTGCCTTCAAAAACTCCCTCAATTCTTCGTGGCATAGTTTCCCCACAAGGTGTCGAAACGTGCTAAATTGGTACAAGGGGCCCAAGAGTGCCAAAAAAATTTCCCCCCCCATGCACCCCACCACCCCAAACCTTGATACAAGGCAGGAGGGTCCATGTTTCATTTTGTTGACGCCCAAAATTCTGACCCTACCATCGAATGTGCAGAAAAAAATCGAACTCATCAACCAGGAACTTTTTTTCCAATTTTACTGCCCAAAATTTTCGATGACTTGGGCAATTGGGGCCCTCTTTTGTTTTTAGCTAAAAAGGAGGGGCACCCGGTGTGGTCTTCTGCGCTGTAGCCCTTCCCAAAAGTTCGCCGTACTGTGCATTCAGAGATGCCTTTCCCCTACCTTGGTTGTAAGGGTGGTATTTGAGTCACTGTTGCCTTTCATCACCAACCAGTCTCCCCCATTTCCTTTGACCCGGGCTTCAAAAAGGCTTTTCCGCCCACAGGACTGCGTCATGGAGTTTTTTCTTTTTCGGCCATTCCTGTAAACCCCTAGGGGGTTGTGGTGAAAATCCCAGGGATCAGCATTTTTCTAAATATCAGACCACCCCCTTCGGGCCCCCAAAAACCATCCCCCAGTTAAAAGGCACTAAAATCCCTTTTCTTCCCCATACTGATGTCGGTTTGAATGCAGGGATTGTCTTGCCATGTTACATGCTAAATGCACTGAGTTGCCCCCCTGTGATTGGTGATTAGAAATTAGTTTTTAACGAGAGTTGGACAGGTTCCCTAATAAAGGGGGCCGGTGAGTGTACTCCTTTTTTTTTAGTGTTAAGCGACTTTAAAAAGTTTATTTTTGATTGAACCTCGTCTTTTGTGAGTTCTTTTTAAGTTCATCCGAACTCGAATTTTAACCCCTTAAAGAAAAATGGGAAGATGTTTGGGTTAATTTTTATACCAAACAGGTGAGGGAACGGGAATTTACCACCCATAACAGTAAACTGGATCGTGGAACAGCTTAGGAAGAACAATTGATTCTAAGAGTGCAAAAAAAAAATTGAGAGGCAAAAATACTTCTTCCTTTAAAGGGCTAACTGAAAAGATTAGGACAGCTTGGAAGCAGGGGTGTGGCTATGGGGGCAGGGGTGCAGCTGCTATGTGCCTGCATCTGAGGGGCCCAAAAAAGCCCCTTTTGACAAGGGGAGATTTGGAAATGGGTTATGAAATATGAACCCCAAAACTGCAAAAACAAAAAATTTTTGGGTATGAGTATGTTTAGAAAAATAAGCATTCAGAATATATTCCATGTATTTGGAGTTGGGGTGTTATGTGAATCTGAAAATGTCACCAAATAACAGTTCTTGGGGGTGGAAAAAATCACCCAGCAATACCAAATCCCAAACTAGATTCTTGGTGAGGAAAACACAACAAGAGCATACAGTCTGTAAGTACGGAGTGAGCTGAAAATGGCGGTCACAAAAAAATACGTGAAATATTTTTAAAACATGGTCTGTGATTTTAACCCCAATGAGAGCGTACCAACTAGCAATGACTTTGCCCACTTCTCTTTTTCCTGCATGATTCATGGCTCCCATAATGCGAAACCCGCTGAAAACTACACTGAAAATGGCGCGAAGAAAAAGGGAATTTACATGAACGAACAGTAAAATTTTGGTTCGTGTTCAAAAAATTTTCGAGAATTTTCTAAACTTAAAGGGGTTGTCTAAAACTGGCTTTCGCCTACCTCGTAATTTTCGTCTTTTAAATTTTTAAAATTCGGGGCTTGCAGCTCTCCTCCCCCTCCTGCCCCAGGTAAATGAAGCCGTGCTCGCCCCGATGCTAACATAAAGTCATTCGCTTTTGGGTGAGAACACTTTGTGATCCAGGAAAAATATATTAGTTTGGCCAATCCTGACTTCCCATGCCTCCTGCTAAAGTGGTAAAGAAGAAGTTAAAAAAAAGTTACTGTGCCGCCTCTAGTCTAACTTCCACCCCAGCGAACTTCCAGCCAGTACATCAGGGGGGGGGAGGGTCCCCGGTTTGTGTAGCTAAAAAGGGGGGGGGGGGGGGGGGGGAGGGGTTACGCTCCCGGGTTAAACCTGTGTGTGCCTGCTCAGCTATGGGACTGCACTGAGGGTATGCTGCTTTTTTCCTTCCTGTGCTGTCTTTCTTCGCTTACTCGTTGCCTTTAAATCAGTTTAAAATCTTGCTCCCTGAACCCACAGCAGCACCTACTGCGTCCCCCAGCAGTAAGCAGGCACACACAGGGTTAACCCGGAGGTAACGCCCCCCCCCCCTCCCCTCAGCTACATAGAAGCCTGAGAAGAGCCCTTCCCATCCCTGCTGTGAATACACTGTGTTGTGCAGGACAGGCTCCTGTCTCCGACCTGCAGTGAGAAGCTGCTGACATCACCAGCACTGGCAGCCAGTGAGAGAAAAATCAAAGGTCGGTGGCTATAGTGATCTGAGGGCTGAGCCTCCACTCCGGGGATAACTCAAAATCAGTAAAACATTTTAATGGAATATATTGGGAAAAAGCAGTTTTTTTTTTTTTTTAAAGATCTTTAAATTTAAACCTAATCACTGTAATGAGACAACCCCTTTAACTTTTCTAGAACAATTCCATCAACATTATTTATTATGCAGCCAGCAGGAAGCTGGGGGCACTTGTTTCACTTATTTCCCCCGCACAGGTGCGGGTTTCCCAAATCACGCACGGAGAGAGTTTCCCAACCGGGGGGAGTGTCCCAAAAAGGCTGAAGACTATCGGCACCAAATCACAGAAAAAGGGGGTGTCCCATCGGGCCTGCAGAAATAGCTTAAATGAAAGTTTTAGCTCAGATTGTTAAACTAATTTTTTGGTTAATGAAACCCACTTGCAAAAGTGCTTTTTTTATATATCACCATCATTAAAGATATGATCTTTGTAGCGAGAAACCCCTTTAAATCTATTTGTTTTCTACAAAAGCAACCCTTCATTTTAAATAGAGGGGAAAAAAAAAATCCCACCACATGTAATGTACCGGGGGTACCCCAGGATATCGTGACATAGCTGCCGTGGCCCTATAAAGAGGAATAGAGCAAATGTAGTCTTATATGGAGAACATTTGCTTTACTTCCCGGTGGCTTATGCTTTTCCTGCAAGCCCAAAAAATTGTAGTGGCTACATTTTTTTTTTAGCCCAAAAAGGAAAGGTTTACTAGCAAAAAATAGAGCAAACATAGTCTGCATAGGTAGGTCTATGTTTGCTCCAATGATCTATATTGCCTTATCCATCGAAGTATCTTTTTTCACGATACCTTGGACATAACATGAGAATGCCCTAACTCTTAATATCAATGTTAGTGAAAATGTCTTCTCCTTCTTTTAATTTGCCATTAGGCTGCCTAAACATGAATTGGAAAGCGGCAGATTTATTTAAAAAAATTCTGCAATGAAAAAGTCCATTCTGTATGCCTGCAGTGGATTGTTTCTGCAAGCTCATTTCAGATGAATGTGACAGTTGCAGACGTTGCCTCTACAAATCTCTTGTGTGAATTCGCCTTTAGGCTGATAAGTTGAAAGTTGATAAGTTGAAAATGCATAAAAAATGCATTCAGTAAAGATGCATGCAATGTTTAAAAAATGCATGTTTTTAAAACTCTGTGTGCGTTTCCATAGTTAACTAAAATGTGGGACACATCAGTGAAATCCTTATCAAAATTAAGTTCATCAAAAAACAAATGCATATTTTTTTAAAAAATACTGTTTTTTTCACGTCAAGGGAGGTGCATGGCCCTAAAATGGAACCCTGCCACTGTCCCTGATATTGAGTGCTGCCCAGGCGACAAAAGGCAACTGGGCGACAGTCCCTGCCTTTTAAAGTGATGGGGGCTCAAAGGAAGAAAAGTCAGACAGTGGTAAATATCAAATAGGAAGCCAAAGCCCCCAAAACAGAAAGAGGGTAAAGTAAACAGGCCGAGGGCAAGAGCCAAAAAGGAAGCGAAGCACAAAATAAAGGGGACAAGTCGGGGTCAGGAGAAAAAGCCGAGGTCAGGTACCAGGTAAGCAAAACACAATAAATGAACGGAAAACCCAGGTAGCCGGAATATCCAGGTGCGCAGTCGTTTCAGGGAGTTTAAAATTGGGGTTCCTGGTCGTCCCGCAGGATTGGGCGGCCCCGGGTCCTCCCATTGGCTGGTGCAAATGCCCTGTAGGGTGGCTGGGCCCCCGCATACGATCTGTCGCAGCAAGTGTTCAGGGAGGGGGCGCAATCAGCTGTTGCGCCTGTCTGCAAATTGAGCACAGCTTACCCCGACAGTACCCCCCTTTTTGGGGGGGCACTGGGGCCCTTCCCCGGTCTGGGTTTAACTCCCCCTCTAGCGAACTGGAGAAGGCCTAAGGGCGGAGTCACAGGCTGAAAATTTCCTCTTACGAAGTGCACGAGGGACACGTTTGTATACAGAGAGAAAAGGGAAATTTAGCCGATAAAACCACCGGGTTAACCATCCTGACCACATTGGACGTTCAGGTACAGGTGGAGGCATAGTTACCAGGGGACGAGTTTGGGAACCCTTTGCCCCAGCATCGACTTCACAAGATCCGAAAAGGCTTCAAACGCTGGACACTGCTTCCCGATAGAACATTAGCCCCATCAGTATTGCCCCGATGGTAAGGAGACATCTGTAACACACCGTTGTCCCCACCCGACTAATTTCCCCGAAATTTCCGTCAAAACATGGATTATGTTTTCTGAAGCCAGGGCAGCCCCAACACCACATTTGTGGGCAGCCCCTACATGAGAATAGAATACACTTTTCAAAAGTTGGACCACCCCCCATCTCCAGTCAGGGGTACAAAATTGGATTGCGCCCCCAGTAGTGGAGTGGAGTCAATGCCACACCCGCAGCGTGTCAATAGGGTCTACAAGGGAGGCCCCCGTTTTTGGGGGAAAGATCTTAACAAAATTAGAAGCTGATCCAGAATCCAAAAGCACTCCAGAACCGGAAGCGACAAGTATGAATTTAACTGGTAGCAGCAACTTATTAATACAATAGGAAAACCTCTGCCTAGGGATCCTCTGTGACCCCTAGGCGTTGATTTTTTGACCTGGGTTTCCCTTTGGAGCAATCGCAAAAATTTTGTGTCCACATTCCAAGTGAAGACAACCCCCGGATGCGCGAGTAGTCCTACGGGCATTCCGCAGTGAAAAGAAAAAAACCCCTACTTGCATGGGTCCTCTGGGTTTACGTCGGAAACAACGGGTCTAGGGGTGACCAGGGGTGGACCACCGGGGGGGGGAAATTTTCTTGCCCTTCTCCCCAAAAAGTCGTCCAACAAACGGCCAGGCCATGGCCTCATTAAAATACCCCGGGGTAGGGGAAGCCACCAATAAATCCTTCACATGGTAGCTAACCCTAATCTAAATGGCTTGAGAGCTGCGTCGTTCCCCCAGAGGAACGACCCGCGACGAAATTCCCACAAAAATCCCCACGTTTCTCACCCCGCCTCAAGGGGGTCAGCTGAGCCTCACCCAAATTCCCTATCGGGCTTAAAAAGGGACCCTAAAGCGAAAGAACCTGTCCACAGAAGACAGTTAGGTGATATGCGATAACGAAATGCCCACTCCTGGGGGGGGACCCTGGTAAGGGGCTAAAAATTCCCACCCTTTTTTCCCATTCCTGAGGTAAGTGGGGGGAGCCTAAAATTAGACGAAAACCCCCTCTAAAAGCCACAAAGGCCCTCCTGTTTCCTGCAAAAACCTGCAGGCAACTGGTAGGGGTTCCACAGGAGGGGAAGGTAAAAGGGGCCCCCCTGACTTGGGGGTAGCCTCCTTTTTCTACCCCCAGCGCCCGATCCTGGACTACTAGGTTAGCCCTGCATCTCTCTACCAAGCTGTCATGGGTTCCATTGGGGTAGGCAGAAAAGGTTTCGGCCTGTGATAAATGTACGTAAGGGAGGGGCGTGTGCCCCAATGGAACCCACCCCCTGTCCCCCCTACTTGAGTCTGCCCTAGGCGCAAAAGAACTGGGCGGACAGTCCCCCGCTCTAAAGTGTAGGGAGTAAAGGAAAAATAGTCAGCAGTCCCCGGGAAATATCAAATTTGGGACGCCAAAGCACAAAACAGAAAAGGGGATAAAAGTAAAACGGCCGGGTCAAGAGCCAAAAACGGAAGCGAAGCACAAAATCAGGAGAAAGCCCGGGTCAGGAGAACAAGCGAGGGCGCGTACACAGGTAAACAAAACACAAATAACTGAAAGGAAAACACAGGTAGCCCGGAAATCACAGGTTTAAACATCAGCTTTCAGGGATTTTTAAAAGGGTTTCCTGGATACCGCCCTGCAGGATTGAGCGGCCCCCCGGGTCCCCTTGGTGGGGCAACTGCCCCCTGTCGGAGTTTTCGGGCCCCTTCACCAAGAGCTGTCAGCACAAGTGATCAGGGAGGGGGCGCACATCACTGTTGCAGCCTGTCTGCAGTCTGAGCACGCTTGCCCGACAGTTTTGGGTTTTTTTGTAAACGTATTTCAAACACAAAAAAAATCTAAGTTAAAACCGCCCTTATTGCAAAATTTAAAATTTTGTAAACAGTTTTTGTATGATACAGATCCGTCGTAAGCAATAAAAGTCCCCCGAGCTGAGTTACCCTGTTTCGTTTCTGTTGATTCCCCTTGAAAAAATGTTTTCAGAAAAATGTATGCAGTAAAAAGGCATGAGCTTTTTTCAAACACGTTACTTAAAAAATGCAAGTGGTTTTTTAAAAACATTAATTTCTATTGCTGCATATGTTTTTGGTGTGTTCAAACTCTTTTATTGAAAAAAAACCTAATATTACAGTTGAGGGAATCTGTGAGTGGGGGTATTGTGCTAATTGTCCCTGCAAGGGGACAGGGGTGATATAATGTAGATTTCCCCCGCTGCATCACTTACTGGTGAAGGGCAACCCCAACTATAAATTGTATTATTTCTAGGATTGCAAAATTTTTGTACAATTTTTTAAAATTTTCTTTGTAATAGAGCTTCTTCTTTGATAAGTAGTAGTTACTGGAACATGCATTTCCAACACTTTATTAGCTTCCTCTTTTAAAAGTTGGCGCAAAGCTCATAAAAGGGAATGGAGAACTGTTTGGTGGGCATATGTTGCGTTTTCCACGCAGAGGCTAGAAAGTCCGAGTTGGGGACCGCAAGCACAGATGGGAATCCCGCTGTGGGTAGCTGAAAATGAAAACGGGGAAAAGCCGTGCTGGAACAGAGAACGGGCCCGGGTGTAGCTGTAAAACGTATGGACAGTCTCAGGTGAAAATGGAGGGTACACGTCAGGAATAAGCGGGACTTTAGCGGACTGGTGCAGCGGCAGATTTACAACAGGCAATGGGTTACAGGTACTGGTAAACGTACTGGTAAAAGTGCAGGAGAAACAGCAGCAATCAGCAGCCAAGGGGCCAAGCTCTATTTATGAGCAAACACAACAATGAACTGACCTAGAGAAAAGGGAGGAAGTTCCTTATGAAGCCAGGAGTCATAGGTCACTGGGCAGGAAACAGGAACACGGTGTCTTTAAATGCAGTGCCGCGCGCGTGCCCCTAGATGGAGCACGTGTGCGCACAGGATGCTGGGGAAGCCATAGAGTACGAATGGCAGACTCGTATCTGCCAGCTGGAACCGCTGCAGGACAGACAGGAGCCGGGACAGGTGAGTGACAAGAGCCAGGACCACTAGAGGATGCCACAGCAGCGGCCGGGTCACGGGACACAAGGGCACGGCGACGGTCCATAACAGAGACCACCGTGGGAACTGTGACCCATACAAGGTCTCTGATACGCTTTTTGCACACATATCCCTTCTTGCTGTTAAGCGTGAAAGGGGCAATTTATCAGAGTTGCAAAAACAATGATTGATTAGTGGGCCAAGGGTGGCAGTATTTCTGAAACTACACTTCTGAACTTTGAGGGCTGCTGGGTTAAGTTTTTCATCAAGGAGAGGCACCATTGCGAATAACGCCCGGGAAAACGTGGAACACGCCCCTAATGTATTAAATTGAAATCACTATAAAAGTATGCAAGAGTGAACCGACACACTACCCTGGAGCACCTCCTCACCTAAATGAAGTGGCGGACTACCAGATGTGTGTCTGAAACAAAAGTTCAGCAGACCCTTCTGCATTTGGGGCTCTGTGTATGGATGGTCAATGCACCTCTGCTAACGGTTGCATCAGCAGGAAAAGCAATTTTCATGGTTGTATCAGAGTTGGACCTCCACTGACAATGGGTTGCGTTCTTTGATGAGGATTGTTTTCTGCTTCATCAAATCGATGAATGTTTGCATGTCAAAGGGTAAACATCATTGAACAAATACCTTGCAATCATTGCCAGAAAAACACAAGCTGGTAGTGACAGTGTTATGGTCTAGGGTATGTTTTCATGGGATTCCTTGGCCCCACTCATTGGGTATAAATCTCTCTTTGCAGATCACATGCAACCATAAATGCTAATTGTGTTTCCTAAGGTGGATGAGATCTTCCGGAATGACAATGCAACATGTCACACAGCTAGAAATGTCTAACATTGTTTAGAAGAGCATTGCCAAAACTTTCAGGTACTACCCTGGCCCATTAATTCTCCAAACATAAAACCAACTGAACACCTATGGGACTACCTCAATCGTCGTGTTCACTTTATGGATCCTCATCTTTGCACCTTCCAGCGTGTGGGATGCTCACTTTGGCCCATATACCTGAGACAACTAGGGGGACCTTAAGCATACAGAAAAGCTGCCATCTGTGCTGCACAAGGCAGTTACTCTGGATACTAGCTGGTGATCATAATAATGTATATTCCTGTTGCCAATATCAGACATGTACAGTAGGAGAACTTTGTCCTATAACAGAATTAAAAGGGAGGGCTTGGAAATTTTACCCAAATTGTACCTTTCATCTTCTTCCTAAGTGAATGAGATAAAATGCTTTAAAAAACCTTTGTGTCATTTTGCTTTGCCCCCATTAAATTGATTAAATATGCCTATAGATGGGGACTGTACCCTTTTTCATTTTCTTCATATGTGTCCCAAGCTTGTAAAACTTTTTGCTATGAGGCTATGAACACAGCGTTTCCTTCAGTCCAAAAATCCACCATTGAAAAAATACCCTTGGGTTCTCACCATGTACAGTATTTTAACTCTCTTACTTTTTGCTGTGGTTTCGGATTCAGTGAATATAATTGACATCCTGGTTACCGAAAACAGTTTCCATGTGTGCATAGTATGGTGCTCTCCCTAAGAAGAGATGTTCCCCTTTTTGAGTCACTCATTGCCCCTCAGCCAGCCAGCCAGTATCCCAGCTCTCCTTAGAGGGAAAAACCGCAAAAAAAACGCTGTTGCGATGGTGATGCTGTCTTGGTAATATCCCTTTTGCTTTCTCAAAATCAGTGGGTCAAAAAAAATTGAGGATTTGTTACATCCAATAGAGGGGGCTTTAGCTTCTCAGCTCCTTTTTTCCCCTAGTGCCTTGGGGAAACAAGGGGGGCACATTTCAGGATTTTCAGTTAGAATCACTATACAAAGTTTGTAGTGAACATAGCCTACCTTTGGTTTCCTTCATATGCAACAGCAGCCACGAACTGTTTTAAAGGGTGATATATCTATTTCATACCCATTGATAACATGTATTTCAGGATCTCATTGTGTGAGGTTTCATTTTCTTTATTGTTCACAAAACGTTAAATGGTTTTTTCATTAAATTTTTTTAGGAATTTAAGGGGTTCCCTTTTTTCCTTTTTACCTGTGACCCAGCATCAAACCAAGAAGTGGAGTTGTTGGTTTCCAAATAAAAAATAACTCGAGGGTCAGGTTGGGAGAAACGGAAAAAAGTTATTTCCATCCAGGTCCCCAGGATCCACTTCTCTTTACTTTTGGGTTCTTGTCCCCACACACACAGGACAGCCTTATACTCCATTCACTCACCATGCAGCATAAGTCTCTTCTGTTTATCAGGAGAGGAGCCTGGAAGTAAAGAGGATTGAAGACTGGGAAGTTTTGGATTTGCGGTGGTTGGTAATCCAGGAGCAAAGAACCAAGCTTAATCTTAAAGGGGTTGTCTCACTACAAGGACTGATTTTAGGTTAAAGAGCTTGCAAAAACAAGTCACTTTGCAATTGTGTATTAAAGTATCATCCTATTTGAGATATCCCTTCTTGTATGGCTGCAAAAGCTTCTCAGGTGTATAGCTCGACCTGTTTTATCTCTCTGTAGGCTGCCCGCACGGTTTTTTTAGCTAAAACCTGGCTTTACTGCAGCCTAGTGGAAGCCAGTAAACACGCCCCTGAATTCAAAGTGAAACCAAGAAAACAGGACTGAGGTAAGATAAATCAATGTAGTGAGACAACCCCTTTAACTTCACATCACATTTTTGATGTACATTAAGAGTATACAGTAAATGGATTCCGTAAACGTGATGTTAACCGAGCCTTACATGTCAAGTTTAAATATGTAGTGTCAGGTAGGATGATTACAACCGCACTGGATGAAGTTTTTGTGACTCTTACGATTTTGTGCAGAAGAGAGAAGAACATTTCTGTCTCGTGTCTGTCTGTTAGTCACCACATGAGACTGCTAATTCATTGATTAATTAAGCCTTCTGGAATTCTAGTTTTGTCACCGTTTCATAACACAGATGGCATCTGTGTGGCTTGTTCCCTTATTAATGTTTTTGAAAATTATTTAACAAATACACTAAACTGCAAGCAGATGATTTATCAGGACTGACGAATGTAAATACCATAATTCTGCATCTAAAGCAAATCATACTTCTGTTTTCTAGAGTTATGATAATACCAACACCTAAAATAAGTTGTCTAATGTTATAGTAGATATATTTTGCATATTCAGTTTATGGAGGACTTTAGTCAGATAATTTCTTAGATCATCATAGTTGGTTTGTAGACAGAGATGGGGAAGGAAATGTAGGAAGGTGGAGCACTGTGGGTGAGAGTGATGAGTTTAAATTGTACTCTTCAGTGACTGGGCAACCAGGGCAGTGACTGGCACAGTATAGAGGTATCGGAAATATAAAAACCTGGTCTGTTTGATTCATGATACATTTTGTAGTGGTAAATTGGAGATTGAAAGACTGATTAGTAAGGAATTACAGCAAAAACTGTCAAAAGAGTCGCTAGTGCTATTACTGTTACATAGTAACTGAAAGCTCCTTGGTCCCAGTGTAAAATTTTTAAAAAGAGCCCCAACCTACCATGTGCCTTTTATAATATTAGTGTCTTATGTGGCATACGGACCTCTTGGGCCCCCCTTATTGCTCCAGTTGCGACCAGCACTGATTTCGTAAAACAGAGTTCCCGAACTTGTGGCTCTGGAGCTGCATGTGACTTGAAAGGTTTCTTTTTGTGGCTTCTCAGCTATGTTCTTATAGCATCAGAAATGTCACTGTTTTACTTAAACTGGTCAGTAAAGTAAATATATATATATATATATATATGTCTTTGGAAGTTTATTCTTGGTAAGAGCCATTATAATTATTACCTGTGAAAGACTTTTTCCTTTTAATAATCAGGATAATCAGGGTATCATAATGCCATTTCTCACATTTGGAATTGGCTTTGGATCTACTACATTTTGAGTACTCTGCACTAAAATCTAAGTAAAATCTGGGTTCTCATTCCACAACTCCTCTTATGCCTCAGTATCTAAAATGTTATATGGAATAATGGTAGGGCTGATATTTTAAATCATACTTCTGATATTGACTATCCTTTTGATAGCTGCTTAAAGTTAAATTGTATACATACATACATACATATACTAATCACAAAAAATTAGGGCTATTTCGCTTTTGGTTGAAATTTCCAGATGAACATAAAATTTTACCATTAAAGGGGTTTTGCCAGGAGGAGCCTTATCTGCTAAGAAGCTAATGTAAACAAATCACGGAGCTGAAAGAGAGAGAGACACACACAGCGAGAGCACGAGCTGCATAAGGGATCGTGTGACATGTTCACTGAAATAATCAAACTACATCTTGTGGATTCTATATACAAAAACAACACCTTTTCTCCTCAGCAGCTTGAAAGCTCCTTCATGTTCTCTGTCATCAGATAAAGCAGGGATCTAATCACACTACAACTAGTTTATTCTGTATACAAAAGAAAACATATTGCTACCCGGTACCTTGAAAATTTCTGCAGCTCAGTCTCATCAGATAAGAAGCTTTCTCTGCGCAAGCCCGTCCAGCAGCTCCTGTCAGGCCATATCTAATACAACTTTGAAGTAACCAAGGGCATGTAAGGAAGCTGTAGCTCTCTCAGACTGCAATTTTTGTAATCACATATATTTAGAAAAGTGATTAAATACCCATTTTGGAGGTTCCCACGTCAACATTACATGGTGGCAAAACCCCTTTAAGCTCCTTGTTAGAGATTAGCAAGTTATGCAAAAAGTACTGAACATTGAACAGTTGGACATGTGCATTTTAAAGTTAATTTAAAGTTCATTTAAAAAAAAAATCAAGACATTTTATTTTCATCTTGAAATTAAAACCAAAAGCTAAAGATCACTAAATTTTTGGGTAGTAGTGTACATACTGACTGAGTTCATTGCATCATAGGAGCTCAGCTTTATGCTGCCCACAAGCTTATCAACTGTTATCATAGCAAAATGGGAATTTACCATGTTGAATTTGCTATATATCAATGATAGTCTTGTTTCACCTCTTTGTCAGGACTTCTGTTAAAATCCTTTGTCGTAGATTCCGTAAAAAATTACAAAAAAAACAGTGCAACCTTCAGTGCTTTTTTCCAATAAAATGACAACAATATGGGCTCTGTTGGTGTCCCTCGTGGGAAGGATTCAGTGCCACCTATACAATGGTGGGTCCAAAATGAACCTCCGATGCAGATGTGAACCTAGCCTTAACCTGCAAAATATTTTATGCTTGTTCACACACTACACTGCAAGCATTTTCCCTGTTCTTTTACGGTAATGCATTTGTACATTGTACAGCTAAAATTAAGTTTGCTTTTAACAGTCATGTAGATATTTCTGAGACTGCATATTAGTTCTATGGAATGGAAATGTTTTTTTTTCTGCAAAATGTAGACTGATTTCTACATGACAAATTCAGATGAATGGGACATCTACTGGAGCATCTGCAACAAATCTTCCGTATGTGAATATGCCTTAAGGCCAGTTTCACACAAACGTAATATGGATGTATTTTTGCACCTGTATTACAGCCACAAATCCCAACTGTGAAGGTAATCACCCAAACTAACAGCATCATAAGGATCTATGATGTCAGTTTAGGTCATAAAACCTGCTATTGAGCCAGGACTCGCAGCAGTAATATGGCACACAGATGTATCTATACTATGCTCAACTAACATTAGCCTAAGGCCAAATTTACACACGCTAATTTGTAGTCTTGAAACTACATTAGAGATTGAGAGCAGTATTGGGCCCTTCATTCTCCATGTGCTTGCCAGCTACTGATAGTGGCCTTGGGAGCTTTCTTTGCTCTCTGTATGACAATAAAATGTGGGCACTGGATGGCAGTATGTTTTTTGTTATGTATGCATGGATGACACTTTTTCATGAAAACTACATTTAATAAGCTTGGCTTTCTAGGTTACTTTTGTGTCTTTCTTTTTACAGCATAAGGAGACATTGTTGGGTACTTTATCATATCAAAAGGGGAAGCGTATGGCACCAGGCATTCTGTGCCTCAAATGTGTCTGATACTCTTCTGATGTAATGGTTTACTGATTTGCCCACTAGATATATCTGAAATACCATAAATTTATATATATATATTTTTTTTTTTTTTCAAATATGAACAGCTACACTTGTGCTTTGAGGTGGTCTTGTTACACTTGAAGGTTCATCTGACTAAAATGAAAAGTGAAGTAGACCTTGATATGCGTATAGATCCATATATAAGTACATAGGAACATTTTTTTTTTCTGTAGGTCTTAGGCCAGGTTTACATTGATTAATTTTCACACATGGAATGGCGCTAATATGTGTACTAAAATATGTTTAACAATCTGTGTCTAAAAAAAAAGTAAAGTACCCTTTAGAAATCCAAGGGTATGCCTTATTTTCTGGCACAAGTTACACTGCAAATTTTTCCAATGGAGAAATACGCCATGTAAACACACTGTAATTGTCTGTGATTATACAAACACTGCTGCTTGGAGAACAGTAAAAGTTGCCAAATGGAACCCTTTTTACTTTGAATTTTCACATTTCAGTGACTCTTTAGACAGATGTCACTGTTTTAGTGATAAGTTTTGCATTAGATGTTGATGACAAAAGCACATCACGGCAGGAGAATCTAGTGGAAAGCAGAGTGCTCTTATGTGGTTGCAGTTGTCATTATTAGTACATAAGAATGCAAGTGTATAAAACAAAGTGTCATGTAAAAACCATTACAAGTCTTCTTAAGGTCAACTTCATTTAAACAATGTGATATAGAACAGCTGTTTCATCTCACATTGTTGGATGGTCTCATTACCGAGAGCTACATCTACTTGGAGCAGTCTTGCCAGCAAGTCCCCCTTGAGGCCAGTAGCGTGCTACAATTTTAAATCTCGCCTCATTGTTATCTTAATATAAAACAAACATAAAACCTCTGTCCTCAATTTAAAAAAAGCTTAGTGAGTAATTTAGATTTCACACATTAGATTTTAGAGGAAAGCTGAACATCCACTCTTCTTCTTCACATCTGTAAAACAGTTTGGATACATGAAGCCCGGTGTTTGCCACATCTAAGCTTGTTCCCATCAAAGGTAGTATGACAAGGTGCTGACTATGTAGGGTTGGCCAGCTAAGTCCTAGAGAATACTTCAGTGTACCCAGGTTGAGATCTGATGATGGGCACTAAAGTTCTAACAGAAAACAATTCCATTTGAAGCTTGTTTGAAGCCCATTGATTGCCGCTAGGAATAATTCTTATAGGTTGATTCATGTTTTTGGAATTAATATTGGGTCCACTATTACCAGTAATGAATGACCTGATGATGATCCAATAAGGTTTTTCATGCTAATATTATCATTATCATGATAATAATAGTACTTATTATTATGCACTGTATTTGACGCCTAAAAATCCAGCTAAATTAAACATTTTAATGATACTCAACAAACTGGTATTAGGAGGAAGCTAGAAAAGGTGGCAATAAATCTTGTTTGTCAACCTTCCCAATTTTTTGTGCGAGACTTCTTCAAATTGGGTTACAACAGGGGCTTAAATAAGGCTTACGTAAACTCTTTCCAAAATGGGCATTTCCGAGTGGAGTTGGGGCATTCCAGGATGGACAGGGGCTGTTCTCAGAGGCTAAAATCTATCTGATTTCTCATTAAAAAAGTTGACAAATAATTCATTCAAATGTTAAGCTTATGTATTTACAGCTGTAGCTCAACTTGGAGAGTCATTGTAGTCATTTTACTTAATAGGATAGGCATGTTGGCTATTGAAGCCTTCTTCTGCACAAGTAAATTTCAGATCCCGTCAATTTCTTCATACAGTATAAGACCAGTTTCACACTAGCGTAATATACATCTGTATTATAGTCACAAGATCTGGCTCAAATGAAGTTCTAATGATCCAAACTGATAGCATCATAGATCTCAATGATGTTATCAGTTTGGGTCATAAGTTCTGTGGTTGGTCTTGTGTTCATAATATGAATGCAGAAATGTCTCTGTGTTAGGCCCATGTGAAACTGTCATCAGGCAGTCAGACTTTATAGTCATGGAAAAGTAATTGACCTATTTGGATAATGGAAGAAAAAGAGATCATATGTACTATTTTATATGGAGTATCCTAATAAAAAAGAGAATTTATAGTCATAAGAGGGTTTAAGTTGAGCATTCTCAATATAAAATCCCATCTAATGGTGCCTGTATATGTAGCAGGTTGTGTTGTGTTGACTAGGCTACATAGACCTTTATTGAGTAGATTTAATTAATCTAAACATTTGCTTTAATGAAATGGACAAGGGTGAACTAACAAGTCATGGACTTGTCATGGATTTAAGGTACATATCCATTAAATAAATTTAAAAAAATTATCGGTGTACCATGTGGAACAAGATTGTTAGTATATCTGGAGTGGTATAGCATGGCAGAAAATATCTTGTTTGTTTCTGGTGACAATCGTTGAATTAGATATGAAATGGGTGGACTTTGATCTTGGCTCATAGAAAACAAGCTACTCCCATGTAGATAATAGAAACAAGCTCTTTTTGTACTTTCTTCTCTCTATACTTTTGCCAACACTTAAAATGAAAGCCACAATGCTCAATGGGGACCAATTATCTACAATTAGCTGCAGTAGTGGCTGTAATTTAGTGTAAAATAGAATTAAAGAGGAAAGAAAAGTGTGATGAGTGCAGCCTCTGTCCCTTATAATAAGTTGATTAACATAATGACTTCTACAGGTTAAATGTAACAAATGTACATGTAAAATCATGTTTTTGCCAAAAATGATGACAAAGGGATATTTTTTTATACAACAGTTTTACTACTTTCTTATTGTCTTTGCAATCGCTAATGTAGGATAAGAGGCTTCTTGTTTAGTGCAATAAAAAGTCTTTGCGCTATGATTAAGGGTGTTCCGTGCTTTTAAATGTGTCCTTTTTGGAAGTAAAGAAATTTTATTGCACTAAACAAGAAGCCTCTAATCCTGGAATAGTGATTGCAACTACAGTATGGATATTGTTGGCTACGAACAAAGTTATTTCCAGTTGAAGTGTAGCATTGCTATGTAGTAATGGAGAGAGCTGGATTTCCTGTTGTACCTGCATTTATTTTATTGTCAGTCCTTTCAAATTGTATATAAAAAGTAATAGTCAGCACGTGAAATATAACAGATTATAGGTTTAAAGGCATTTTCTCATCTGGCTGTTCCACAGAACCTGTTAGTTATAATATACAAAGAACAATATTACCGCAATATAGTGACCATATAGTGGTAGATACCAGTGTGCACAGGTTCTGAAGACTGTATATTACCTCCATACAGTTGCCATATAGTGGTAGGTACCCGTATACACAGGCTTTGCAGACTGTATTTTAATGCTATATAGTCACCATATAGTGGTAGATACCAATGTACACAGGAGCTCTGCAGATAGTATATTAACGCCATGCAGTGACCATATAGTGGTAGATACCAGTGTACAAAGGCAGGGCTGCCATCAGTCACCTATTAACTGTTCCAGGTCCCAATACAGCCAAATCAAATAGGGCCCTCACCCATTACTAGTTCCTTTTTTAACATATCAGTGGGCCCCTTTTTGTTTAGGGTCCCTGACAGGATTACTGTCCGTACTGCCCTATTGTCACCCCTGTACCCAGGAGCTCTGCAGATTGTATATTAATGCCATACAGTGACCAGATAGTGGTAGATACCAGTGTACACAGGCTCTGCAGATGTTTAAGTGACTACAGTGCAGTTACATCTAAGAACTCACCAGAGACACCTTCTATGACTGGAATTTTTATTTCTTCTCCATCCTGTCCAAACCGCCATGATGATTTCTCCTGGCCATAACTTGTCCTTGCAAAATTTACCACAAAAACATCTAAAAATTAAATTTTTTTCATCACTTTCATACCTATGGCTACCTCTGTACAAATTCCACATGGAGTGATAGATGAGGATGTTATGGGGTGATAGGTGCAGGTGGAAAGATTATAAGGTGATAGTGGAGTGGACTGATATGTGGAGGTTAGGGGACTATGGTGTAATAGGTGGGGAGGTTATGGGGTGATAGGGGGGGGCTGTATTTTGTGTTGGCATTAGGATGCATAACACAATGGTGGGAAAAAGGGAGAAATTAGTACAGAGCACAGTTTATAATCTGATCAAGGGCAGAGGACTACCCCCCTGGAGATTGTGCTGTGGCAGTGGTCTGTACCCCTCAGAATCATATTGTGCAGGTTGAACTCTGTACCCTGCACCCCCAGATGATCAGTTGCAGGCATGATCTTCAGGGTATGCAGGAGATGGAGTTTAGTACTGTCATTTTTTTTTTTTTTTTTTTTTTTTTTAATTTTTATAAAGGTTTCCCCATTGGACTATGTCGGACCAGTGTTGGATCGATTTCTGGTGAAAAAGTGCTGATGCTGGGGAGTGTTTATTTAGATAAAAGTTTTTTTAGTGCAATTTGTGTCTGTTTTTTTTTCCATTTAATTTCAGTGCTAGTAATGGAGACGTCTGACAGACGCTTTTTCATTACTATCACTCGGGCTTGGTGTCAGCCAGCTGTGGTTTTTGTCACCCAAGGCTAACACTAGCTCCATTTCACTCTTACTCCAGTACGCAACACACATGGAGTACTGGGAAGAGCTGGGAAACCCTCAGAAGCGGACCGTCTAATGTGATGGTCCGCTTCTGGGGTGGCTTCGGGCTGGTAATTTTAGAGTGGAAAAGGACTAGTAACTAAGGACCTTCCCATTCTGATAGCATCAAGCTGCAGCTGTCGATTTTACCTTGGCTGGTTATGGAAAATAACCCCACGTCATTTATTTTTTTCAAAAATCCTTTATTGAGAATCTTAAGATGGGCAACTCTTATAATCATTACAGTGTTTAGATTCTCAATAAATGAATAAATTTTCAGGAAAAAATATGACATGAGTTCCCCCTTATTTTTCATAACCAGCCAAGGTAAAACTGACATCTACAGCCTAATACTGTCAGAATGGGAAGGTACATGGATACTGCTCCCTTCCATTCTAAAAATTCCAGCCTGCTGCCGCCCCAAAAGCAGATTATAGGGTCTGCTTCTGATGGTTACTCGGCTCTTCCCGATACACATGGTGTGTTGGATACTGGGGTAATAATGACACAGGGTTAGTGTAAGCCGTGGGGTGACAAAAACCACCGCTGGTTGGCACCAATCCCGAGCGATAGTAACGAAGAGGCATCTGTCAGATGCCCCTATTACTATCACTTGAATTATATGGAAAAAGAAACAGACACAAATTGCACAAATGAAACTTTTATTTAACTAAACATTCCCCAACAACAGCCCTCTTTGACAATTTTATATACAAAAAAAAGGTCCAAGGTTGATCCGACGTAGTCCACTGAATCCGAAGTAGTGCAAAAGGGAACCTGTAAATAAACAAACATTACACAAATACACATAAATAGGCCGGATAGCATATCCAGCATCCAGGAAAGGTGTGGAAGATGATCACCACCCAGCTTTCCTGGACCCTGGATGTTGTATACCACATGCAGAAAAGCTGGGTGATTCCCTAATCCCCCACTTATGGCGTCCAGTCTTGCTACCATAAGGAAAGCTGTATGCTACTTGTGGGGGTTGGGGCATCACCCAGCTTTTCTGGGTGTGCAATAGTCCATCCAGCATCCAGGAAAGTTGGATGATGTTCCATCCACTACTGGTGGCACACAGTTTTCCTATCTTAGTGAAAATTGTGTGCCCATTACTCCACCACAACCTCTACCTCCCCACTCTCTACTGTCCCAACCCCACTCTGACACCCCTTTCACTTCACACTCTACACCCCCTCCCTCACCCTCCAGCAAACAAACGGCCCCCCCCCACATTAGCCCCCTCTCTCACAGTCTAGCACCTCACTCTTAATCCTCCCCTCTCTAATACCCTCTCTCTCTCTAACCCCCTCTCTCACTCTAATCCTCTATCCCCACTCTAACCCTCCTCTCTCTCTAACACCCTCTCTCACTGTATATGTATGTATTGTGAGACTCCACTCACATTTTGGCCACCATCTTGGTTCAGCCTGGGGGTTTCTTAGCTCCGGGATTGCCGCTTTTCGTAAGACGGATGGCATTCTGACACAGGCTGCCGTTTATCCTGGCTTCAGCCAGTTTTATTGTGGCACAGGACAGTGTACAAAACAAATCAAAACCCTTGGCCGTCTGGCCACTAACTAAACACAGAGATCCCTCTCTACACGTTGTCTGGACCTAATGTCCAGCTCCAGCAGCACTGTACACTCTCAGTACAGCATTAGACTTCTCTCAAGCCTCCTGGGGGCCAGAGCTCTCTCCTCAGCTCTGCTGCTCCAACTTCCAGGTAGCAACCACGCCCCCCTGTACACCTGAAGGACCCAACTTTTTATAGGACTCCCGAGCCCTATCCAAAACGTGGCCTGGAACATGGGGAGTAGATGCCCACCCAACGCATTGTCTACTCCCAATAAGAGCCAACCCAGGAACGGCTGAAAAGCCAAACTAATCCTATACAGTTGCCAACCACTTAGAGTGGCTGACAATACATAGAGCTGGCTCTTATCCCACCAAGGCCAGGTATCCTTGGTGGCATGTTGTATATACCACTCTGCTACAGTATATATATATGTGTGTGTATATATGTGTGTGTGTGTGTATATATGTATATATATTATTATTATTATGATATGTCCTATGTATACAAGTGTATCAGTTAAGTATGTAATGTATCAGTGAATGTGTACATGTTCTTTACAAATAAAGGTTGGGCCCTCAGAAAAGAAGTCTTTTTGTCAAAACTACAGGCTCAAAGGAGCCATTCTAATTTCATCAGATGTAACTACTGTTAATGTTGTACTATGCACTTTTAGCTGGTTTTTCTGTCAGTCTGAATTCAGGAGTCCTGGGAACTAGATAAAGCCAAAATGGATTTTTAAAGAAATAAAAAAGCTTCTTCCTACTTAGCCCCCACTTCCATTCTTGCTCTTCTTCTTCCCAATAAAATAAAGGATAAAGGGCAGGAAAGTGCATACAGCCACTACTTGGCATGTTACCAGACAATGTAATGTATGTGAAGAATAAGGGTTGGAAATCTTTTATTGGTGCCCACTAGGACCTTAGGTCTTGCAGTTCAGCGTGATAGCAGTCATTCATTTTCATGCCATCCCTGGTTTTCTTATTTATAGAGGGCAACAGTGGGAGAAAAAAAAAGACAGAACACCACGTTGAAAAAAAAATCCATACATTTTGCCTCTCATATTCATATGGTTTCCTATGTAACCTTCCATAGCTTCAGTGACTTTTTTTTAAGGATTATTTAGAATGCAATTCTGAATCCTTTATAGATGCTACAACTTCAATTCACATAAAGGAGATTGTGTTGTCCTAGTGTAACATGATATTTATTTTCTACATTTGTATTGTGCTGTTCTATTCCATGGCATTGTACAGAGATTCTCCTCATTCACATAATACTTGTGTTATCTTGTGTTTAGATACTGATCATTTGAGCTTTTATACAATGCCGCCTGATTCCCTTCCATCTGCCTGATTACTGCAGTTAGCGCTGTATACCTAGCCACCCCTCTGCCAGGATCACTGCTTTCTCTGCAGTGTGAAGAGTATAGTGTCCTTCATGCTGTGGCAGTGAAGTGCACATGATTCAGCACATTGTCCCAAGCCCGTGTCCCTCAGTGAGCACTTGTTAAAACAAACCCTCTTTTCCTGTACAGTGTTCTGTGCGGAGCCCTCCCCTGTGTAACATAGTAATGAATGATGAGAGGATTGGGAGCAAACCATCATTTTGAGAGTAATACTGACAAATAAACAAGAAGTGACAGGAGATTGATGCTGAAGCTTCAGAGCCCTGCTGAATTCTAATGTTCCCTTTTATCTGCCTTAATGAGTAGATTTCCGATCTATCAGAGTTTACATCTGCTTGGTGTTTTATATGCTCTGAACGGCTGGGAGCTTATTAAGTCATTTGCAGCAGTGGAATCGTGTTTTAGTCCAGTTCTCGGAGCATTTTGCTGCAGTATGTTTGTTCAGATCACAATGGATCAATAGATGAATTCCCTTAAATTCTATGGGATTCAAATATTGTTATGATGATTGTCTCAAATGGCAATGGAAAAATTGATTTCTGAAGGGAAAGTCATCTCACAGAAGATGGCCAGTATTTACTATATAAAGGAATGGTCTTTTCAAATGTTCTTTTGAAGAGGTTTTGTTGCAGTAGCGTCCCCATCGTACTATGCCTGCAGTATTGGTTTACATGGTTCCCCTTTAAAATAAGACAAGTAGATATATTCACACTAAGTAGCACTAGGTATTTTAGGAAATACAAAATAAAAAAAGAATATAAAAAATGTAACAGTCTTTTTTTCCCCATAGCCCCAGCAGACTCCCTTCACTAGTTCACTATCTGCTCCATGATCTCCAGACCTTATTTGGCAAATCAGCGACATGTTTTCTCCTTAAAACCAGTGCCGGAAGAAGGTTCGACCACAAATGACTCTAGTACATCTTGACATAGGCCTGCTAGTCCACTAGCACCCCAACAGTCTCCAATGCCCTTCCCTCTCCTACTGATGGGCAAGCTAGTAAATCTGGTGTCCATCACTGTACAGGATTATGTTTGCCCTATACCTTAAAGCCCCGACACTGTATCCATCAGGGTACATTTTTAAGGTATTCTTACAGGTACCACAAATGGTGGTCGAAAACAAGGTTTAAATGGAGCCCTGCTTTGAGACAACCTGCCTTTTGTGGTACCTTGCGCATATATTTAGGCCCCTATGACTGCTAAGAACTGCTCAGAATATGTCATCACTGATGTGTCTAGGGCAAAATTTTTAACTACTAGTGCATCTCGAAAAATTTGCATATCACTGAAAAGATAATTGATGTCAATAATTTAAGTCAAATAGAGAAACCCATACATTGTTTCGACTCATTGCAGTATGAATTACAAGGTTTAATCTAATACATTTGTGAGCCCTAGAACAAATAAAAACATAGTCCTGGAGAACCCCTTTAATTTTCAATGATATTCTAATTTTTGGAGTTGAACTTGTAATTAGTATTCCCTTGTGTAAATAAAAACATTTGAAGTTGTTGGGAAAAAGTGCAACGGGGGCTAATGACCTTTATGATTGCCTATCCCACAACTATCATATGGCAATTATACTTGCTCCAAAACTGCAAACAACTATAGTGCAAATTTAAAAGTTGCAGAAGCATAAATTTGCAAAATGTTTATTCAGTTCTTTTCTACTATAACTTGTCACGCTATATCTGTACTACTATAATATGATATTACTGTTAAAGCATTTTTCCCCCAATGACTTCAAAAGAGAAAAAATGCTTAAAAAACAAAACTACAAACAGCAACCTTGGTATTTTACATGCAAGTAGTTCTATATATGAATTAAAATCCCTTCTATCACTATTTTCTAACTCATTAAGTTGCACAAAAATTGTCCATTTTTCTCAGTGTAGTCTAAACCTTGCAAGCTTAAATAAAGATGTCTTCAGGGGTTGTCTGTCTTTTTTTAAACAGTTTATTGGGCCAAAGAGAAGGTAAAATTGGGGAAAAAAAAAGAAGGTCCATCTTCCCAACCGGCTCCATTTTAGTGCTGATCTTTATTCTGGGGGTGCCTACCAATGGAGTCCTACGCATCAGCAAGTGACCCTGCAGCCAAGCACAGGCTCAGTGGTCCCATGCTGTGTAAGAGTCTGCCTAGGCCTACGAAAGCCTACTGGGTCATGTGAATGGTGCACATAGCATTGTTGGCTGTGAGCAGTGGAGACAGGGCTCAGTGCTGGAACTAAGATAATTGGACATGTGGGTCTTATTTTTTCTATTTCACCTTCTCTTCAGCCCAGTAATTTTTTATTTTTTTTTGCTTTATTTTAAACCAGACAGTCCCTTAACTACTTTGCCCAGTGCCAGTCTACATGTTACTTAGTAGTGCTTTCAGGGCTTTTATGTATTACTTATGTGTCTGCAACTAGTGTCTTTAGAAGTTATACCTGTATATACCATTGTAGTCTACAGCTTTTCTCCTAACAACTAGTGTTGTGCCATGTACATAGCATATATATGCATGCTTATCTGTAATTTTTTTTTTGGCACACATTTTTTAGATTGTCGACAACATTTAGAAATTAAGAATGTACAATATCTATTTTCTGTACTATATCAGTGGGGACTATATGTAATCTTTGCATACCACAGAAAACAAAAACAGCCCCAAGCATGGGTTTATATAGCATATTTTTCACAATCTTAGGGTTACCGGTTGAGAGGGCACACAGTGATTGCTTGCAGGAAAAACACAAAGTGAGAGTGGTGGTTGTCGGTTTGGTTTAGTGTTAATTTGTCTTGAAGGAAGTCGCTTCTGCTTCTGGCAAAAACTGAAAACTGGAGTAGAATGGTGAGATTGTTGGCATTGCTGTCTAAAGCAGGATGCAGCCAACTATAGTATGTCCTGTTAGGTGAACACACCTTATAATCCCTAATCTTTAAACGGGTTGTCCAGTTCCTTTTTTTTTTTTTTAACTCAATATAACATGCTCGTCTGTGCTGTTTGCTCTGCTGAGTGCTAAGCGGAGTGTGGAGTTAAAAAAAAACGGAGTGAAAAACCGGTAAATAAACAAACTAATTTTTTTAATCTAAACAACCTTTATTTTTTAATCTTTATTTCTCTTGTAATGGGATAATGGACAGCATGAATGGTAATTTTCTTCAGTGCACAGTCTGTCATATGTATGTAGCACTACTGGAGCAGGAGGTCCAGGGTGAATACCACTGTGACAGATGTGAGCATGTTGCTACAGGAAGCGCCGGACCCGGCGCAGCTGGGGAGAGGCGCCACATGACCAAGCACGCAGGGACGTGCAGGTCATGTGGGAAGGTGGTGGGAGGAGCCGACGGGTGATGCAGCTGTGCGAGGGAAGTTTCCTTTAGTTGCGCAGTGTGCATCAAAAGAGGCCCACCCACCCGCCCAGTTTTTTGGGTTGTTGTGGTTTGTTTTTTATAGTGTTTTTTCGGTTGTAAGGGGTCACAGTGGCGTGGCGGCGTTACAGGTCCTTAGAGTTGGTGGAACAAATTGGTGTGAGGAAGTCAGAAGGAGGTTGATTCCTTCAGTTGATGGTGGATTCTGTTTGGTCTGGCGGAGGTGGGGCTCCTGCATTGTAAAGTCCCTAGGAGTCGGGAGTTGGTTTAGCCATTAGCATGGCTTCGGTGCCCTCGAGCCAGTGGTTGCGGCTGGGTGTATTGGTTGGATATTATTATTGGATCGCCAGATCTCTTCGCTCCAAGGACCCATGTCCCAATTTTGGTTGGAGGAGTGTTCTGGTACTTGTCATACCTGTGGGGATTGTGGTTTAGTCTGTAAGTCCTTTACAAATTAGAGATGTGTAATTTAAGGATGGGTTTATGCACAACAGTTTTGTGCTATGTTTTATATGTTTTTGTATGTGTTTAATAAAATGGCTGCTGTGGCCAATTTAATCCAACCTGTTTGTCTTGTGTTTTGTTCTGGGGGAAGATGGTTGGGAGAAAAGATGGTAAGAACGGTCAGGGGGTGAAGGGGATAAGTAAGGTTGGAAGGTGGCAGGAAATCGGTGGCGAGTTGGAGTTATGTAATTTGTAGCAACATACTGGGCACGGACTCTGCATTGCATAAGGGTCATCTATAAGCTTGCATTATAGATCTGGAGGAGCAGAATGCAACACTGAGGGCGACAGGCGTTTGCTTCTCACTGATCAAGCAGTTAGTGGGCTAAATGTTGGAGGTAGAGTAATAGATCAGCAGGACGAGCCATATAGCTGGGTTAATGAAGTAAAGGAGAACAAAATTGCCGATGGGTGGTGGTTGGGGCATGATGCTGGGGCATCAGTCTCAGAAATGGCAACCATAGTGGATACTGCTCTTCCTTGCAGCCGGTAGAGCAGCCCAACTAATAATCGGAGGGTTGGGAATGCAGGTAGGAAAAGGAGAAGTGGACTGTGAGGGGTGAACTAGACCAGTGGATAAGGAGATCCATGTGTTACAAACCAGCATTGAAGATATAGGTGCACACAATATGTCATGTAATCCCATGCCATCTACTGAAGGTGTAATGTATAATCCCATGCTATTTACTGAAGGTGTAATGTATAATCCCATGCCATCTACTGAAGGTGTAATGTCTAATCCCATGCTATTTACTGAAGGTGTAATGTATAATCGCATGCCATCTACTGAAGGGGTAATGTATAATCCCATGCCATCTACTGAAGGGGTAATGTATAATCCCATGCCATCTACTGAAGGTGTAATGTATAATCCCATGCCATCTACTGAACATGTAAAACTGGAAGGGAATTTAAAGTGTCTATTCACAAATGCCAGAAGTCTAGTGAGTAAAATGCGGGAGCTTGAGGCGCTAGTTCTAGAGGAGCAGATTGACTTGGTTGGTGTTGCTGAGAAATGGTTGTACTCTTCACATGATTGGGCTGTTAACCTTCAGAGGTTTGCTCTTTTTAGGAGGAGCAGGGCAAACAGGATGGGAGGAGGAGTGTGTCTGTATGTAAGAGGCATTAGCGGGTGAAGATGTGGAAATTCAAAGGGGGCTTAAAGGGGTTGTCTCACTTCAAGGATTGCTTTCTGTGTTAAAGATCTTGCAGAAACAGGTCACTTTGCAATATGTGTCCATTAACAGTGTCCTACCTATTCTCAGATATCCCCTCTTGTATGGGCTGCATCAGCTCCTCAGGTTGCTGTAGATACAGATCTATTTGATCTCTCCTGATAGGCTGCCAGCACTGGTCGCTAAAGCTACAGACCTGGTGTCCTCAGCAGCTCGTTACTGCAGATCAGTAGAAGCCGGTAAACACGCCCCTGATTTCAAAAATGAAACTGAGGTAAGATGGATCGATGTAGTGAGACAAAAAAAAGAACACAGTAAAAAGGATTTTATGTATAATATATAGACCCCCCCCCCCCCCAACATCACTGAGGAGATAGAGGGTCAGCTTCACAAACTAATGGAGCGGGCAGCACAGGCGGGTACAATGGTGATAATGGGCGACTTCAACTACCCCGATATTGACCGGGGGCACGGTTGTGCTTCTACTACTAAGGCGAGGAAGTCCCTCATCCTGTTACAGGATAATTTTATGGGACAGTTTGTGGAAGATCCCACTAGAAATGATCAATTGGATCTAGTAATTTCTAACAAAGCAAAACTCGGCACGGACACCGTTTCTGAAAATCTTGGCAACAGCGACCACAATGTAATTGGTTTTAGTATAAACTGGGAAAAACAAGAGAGAGAGAGAAAACATGTAATTTTAAAAAGGCTAATTTCCCCTTATTGTGGGTCATACTACAGGACACAGACTGAGAGCAACAATTATCAAAATATGATGTAGAAGCCAAATGGGAAGAATTTAAATATACCTTGGAAAAATATATTGCAAAATGTATTCATATGGATAGCAAGTATAGATGATGAAAATTAAATCCAACATGGCTTTTACCTTCTGTTAAAAGGGCAATAAATGATGAAAAAGGGCATTTAAAAAAAATTCAGATGGGTTAGCATTAACCTTTGAAAATTACAAAGCACTTTAAAATCTGTAAAAAGGTGAGAAAATCAGCTAAAATACATAATGAAAGGCAAGGGGCCAAAGATGGCAAAATGATGGTCACTGGGGATCAGGAGAAGGGAGAGCTACTAAATGGGTTTTTCAGCTCTGTATATAGAAAAGAGGAGAAAGTAGCCGATGGGACAGGGTCATTGCAAATGTAGGTGGTGTCACTATTTATAGGGGCGGTGCTAGGTGCCAGTACTGTTAATACATCAACTGATAAAATAGATTGGCTGAGTTTAGAAATGGTCCAGGACAAGTTAAATAAACTGAATGTGAACAAGGCTCCAGGCCCAGATGGCTTACACCCAAGAGTTCTTAAAGAGCTCAGCTTGGTTATTTGTGTGTGCCTGCTCATAATATTTAGAGATTCTCTGGTGACGTGTATAGTGCCCAGAGACTGGCGAAAGGCAAATGTGGTTCTCTTCTTCAAAAAAGGCTCCAAGTCTTGACCAGGTAATTATTGACCAGTAAGTTTAACATTCTTTGTGGGAAAACTGTTTGAGGGGCTCATAAGGAACTATATGTGGTTGAATATAATATTATGCCAGCATGGTTTTACTAAGGACAGAAGTTGTCAATCCAACCTGATCAGTGTTTATGAAGAGGTGAGTAGAAGTCTTGGATTGTGTTTTTAGACTTTGCAAAAGCGTTTGACACTGTCCCTAATAAGCATCTATTGTGTACATTAAAATCTGTTGGGTTACAATAAACAGTGTGTAACTGGATTAGAAACTGACTTTAGGATCGTACACAGAGAGTGGTGGTAAATGACTCCTACTCTGAGTGGTCCCTGGTTATGAGTGGTGTACCCCAAGGCTCAGTACTGGGTCCTCTTTTATTCAATGTATTTATGAATGACAGTGGAGTGAATTAATAGCACTGTTTCTACTTTTGCAGATGACACCAAGTTATGCAGTGTAGTGCAATCTATGGAAGATGTTTATAAAGTGCAAGCAGACCTGGACACACTGAGTGTTTGGGCATCCACTTGACAAATGAGGTTCAGTGGGGATAAGTGTAAAGTTCTGCATCTGGGTACAAATTGTCTGCAGGCATCATATGTCCTAGGGGGTGAAGAACTGGGGGAATGTTCATTGATATGGACCTGGGTGTACTTGTAGATCATAGATTACAGAATAGTATGCAATGTCAATCAGCTGCCTCTAAGGCCAGCAGGATATTGGTGTGTATTAAAGGGCATGGACTGGTGGGACAGAGATGTAATTCTACCGCTATACAAAGCATTGGTGTGACCTCACTTGGAATATGCTGTTCAGTTTTGGGCTCCAGTTTATAGAAGAGATGTAATGGAGCTAGAGAAAGTGCAAAGGCGAGCAACCAAACTAATCAGGGGAATGGAGCATCTTAGTTATGAGGAGAGGTTAAAAGAATTTAGTTTTGAGAAAAGACGTCTCCGGGGGGACATGATTAATTTATGTATGTAAATGGTCCCTACAAAAAGTATGGGGAAAAGCTATTTCATGTAAAGCCCCCTCAAAAGACAAGGGGACATTCCTTTTGTCTGGAGGTAAAAGGATTCAATCTCCAGAGCAGAAAAGTCTTCTTCACTATGAGAACAGTGGAATAGCCTCCCTAAGGAGCTGGTCACAGCAGCAACAGTTGTGAGTTTTAAGAAAGGCTTAGATAACTACCTGAAACTAAAGAATTTTCATATGTATATAGCCGTATAAAATATCTGCATGCAGTCTGATGGTAATTCTAGGATCAGAAATAAAATCTTCCTTATAGCAGATTGTTTCTTGCTTTATGGGTTCCAAAGCTTTAAAAAAAACTCCTTATCTCCCTCCCTTCATCCACATTTCCCCCACTCTTAGTTGAACTTGATGGATGTGTGTCTTTTTTAACTGTACTAATTATGGAACTATGTAAGACAACCAACGTTAAATTTACATGTATAAAAGCTTATGTGTGATTTAACCTTAATTGTACTATTATTTCTAGGGCCAGAAGTGATGACGTTCTGTTTGGGTTTGTAGTCATTGACCCTATGTTTGGAACCTCATCCCTTCCTGCAGGAATCTACTATGCATGCATACTAATCAATCAGCAGGCCAGCATTTCGATACTACCCACTGCCCTTCCCAAATGAAACGTCACACTATAAAAAGTAGTATCACACTGCATTTAGGGAGGGTGGTGGGTGGCTACACTGTAGAAGGGATAGAAGACTTACTAGCACACACGCCCAACAGAAAATTATCTTCTGTGCTTCCATACTATAGCTGTCCACTGCCCTCCCCAATCAGAATATCGCAATGTATATATGAGTTTGACATATCGTTTGGAGAGGGAAGTATGTGGCTCCAGTATCGAAGCAGCGGCCTGCTGATTGACTAGCACGCATGTCCTGCCCTTCTGGGCATATCCTTCATATTGTAGGCCCCTACCAGCTGAAGGAGAAAGGGTTGACATTCTAAATGAAGGGTCAGTGGACCACAAATCCAAATAAAATGTCATCACTTCCGGCCCTAGAACTAAAAGTATGAATGCGGTTAAATCATATATAGTCTTTCATTTGAATAAAAAAAAAATAAGGTTTATACCCATGGCCAGCTTCAGACTCGCACTTCCTGGTTAGGCTGTGAGTGGTTTTACTGCAACTGATTGGCATATCACCTCTGCTATTCTTAACTGATCCTGATAGGGGGACATGACTTCAGGAGGTTGGTAAATTGTAGTGCACAAGACTGCAGATCTCTAAAGGGTTTAAGTTTTTCGGTAGGTAGTGTAAACACGTTACTTACTGAAAAGATATGGAACAGAGCAAGGAGTGAGTCTTCATCCAGACCACCTCCTGCCTATAAGAAGAGTGGGAAAGCAGAGAGAGATGGCCCGTAACTAGAGAATCAAAATCACAACAGCAATGTATTTGGTAATTGTCTTTTAGTTTTTTTTTACATTGGCCTATATGTTTAAAATCTAATCAATGAAACGGGAATACACTTTTTAATGAGCTAAAAAAAAACAATTAACCTTTTTGGCTCACAGTACACAACCTGGTGGCAAATACCTGCAGTAGAATTTGTACAAATTAAATACCCTAAAATTAAACTCCTTGTTGACTGTAAAACAAGCACTCTGCCAATTAGGATGAAGGACATACCTGTTTTATTCTTAGACCAGGTAAATCTATTTTCACATCTTTGTTTATTTTTGTAAATGCTCCGATTCTTCCTCTGATTTTCTGAAGAAGGAAGAGCTTGCACATTATCTAACAAAAACTTAGGGATATTTGGCTTTTGGTTAAAATTTCAGAGTGAAGATAAAATTTATTATTTTAAAAGCACTAAAATCTCTTAACTTTAGAATGCACGTGTCCAACTGTTAAGTGTTCCAGTACTTTTTGCACAACTTGCTTATTTCAAACAAGGAGTTTAATGGCTAAATTCCCAATAGATGTTTGAGCTCTAAATTGCCCAATAAATTTAAGGGATCAATTTGAATTGGGATTTAAACAGTCCTCCTCGTCATGCTGTTAACATTTTAACATCATGAGACAAAGAAAACACCTTGCAATTGATCAACAACACCTCACCATTGCGAGGCTTTAAGCAGGATGATCTCAGATGGAAGTGGCTACTGAGCTTAAAGTGTCAGAGTGCCAGCAGCAGGTTGCAAAAGAAATACAGAGAATCTGGAAGAGTGACAGAAAGGCAACAAGTTGACGTCCCTTGGCTACATAACACACTGATGGCTGCTTTATTGTAAACAATGCCCTGTGGTACCGGATGATGAATGCCACATAACTCCAGGGAGGTGAGAGGCAACCAAGTGTCACATCAGAACATTTATAACCATTTACATCAGCGTGATCTGCATGCTAGATGTCCAGACCACACCACCAGACATAGGCATCATCATACTGCACATGCCAAAGAGGATCAACGCTGGACGAGGGACCAGTGGTCTTCAGTGCTGTTCAGTGATGAAAATCAATTCACTCTGAGCAGAAATGATGGCCTCCAATGATGGAGGAGAGAGCTAAGCATCAGCCAGGTGGGGTACCGCTCAGGTACCTTTTCCAGTCATTTAGCTCACAGATGTAAATGGTTACGAATGGTCTGACGTGACACTTGGTTGTCTCTCACCTCCCTAAGATGTGCCTGGAGTTATGTGGCATTCATCCTCCGGTTCCACAGGGCATTGCTTAGAATGAAGAGGTCATCAGTGTGTGATGTAGCCAAAGGACGTCCACTTTCTCTGACTCTTCTAGTATGGCAATGTGACCTTTGGGCCACAAAATGTTGTGCAACCATGCCTTATAGCTTTTTTAGTGCTGCTTTCCTGTTCTAGTAGCTTAAGGTGGTATTTCCATTGAACTGATCAGCTTTAAACATTTAGGCCGAGGTAAATAAAGACTATTGCCCAATACATTGCTGCTCTGATTTAGCTTCCTTAACTTTCTTTCAAAGTTAGAAAGTTCTTATCTCCCGCTTGTTTAAAGCAGGGTTCCTAGGCTGCTGATCACCTATCCTGCCTGCACTCTTTTTGGGGGAAAGGCACCCCTTGATGTGTCTTATGAGCAGCAAAAAAATTTGTTTATTTTTTTTAAAGAAAACTTTAACTTTTTTAGAGTCATACCTTGTACCCCTTCATTACCATTGTCCTGCTAACAGACTTGGATAGCAATACCAGAGCTGAAATGTCAGTCACTGCTGTAGAACCCCCCATAGACTTAAGCTGGCTGTGAAGAGAAGGCTCCGTAAAACAGCCAGATGAAAAAAAAAAAAGTTTAAATGCTTTCTTTTTATTTATTGCCTCTTTTCCATTTTTGTTTATCCACATTGGTTTACTTATCCTTCTAAATCCAAAGGGTAGGAAAATCTCACATTGAGAATTTAAGATGTTTAAAAATATCCCATTTACTCTTTGTTTTCTTATTTTTAAGACATTGTCACAGTCAGTGACGTTAAGGACATCCTGAGCTGATTGACCTTTGCTTTCCTGAAGTACAGTGTTTTTGTGACTCCTCCATAAAACATCTCCAAGTCAAATTTACAATTGTAGACTCTGGTGCTTCATTTAAAGGGTGCGTGCTCATAAAAAGGAGCTTGACCCCATGCAGCGCCTAACTCCCCCCACCCTCTTCCCCAACCAACGGCCCTTTTACCACCCCCCTGGCCTATTTTTTCACCAACCTCAAAAAGGGACACAAGGACAAGGTTGGGATGAAATGGCCACAGCGGCCGTTTTTTTAACATAAATAAAAATTACAAAAAAACCAACTTTTAGGTATCTCCACATACCCTCCCCCTAAAAAACCCAAAAGGATACTCCAAAACCTTATCCGTCCATGGGGCTGGGGGCCCCTTGGGCCCTTGAAAGCCCGATTCCAATCCCCCTTTCCCTTTGCCCCCACCCGTCCCCCCGACTAAGGGCACCAAAAACCACCTGGGTGGCTACCACCTCCCCCCAGCCTAAAGGACACCCCCGCAAGCCCCCCCCTTCCCAAAACCTTTCCCAAAGGGGCCCCCCCAATAAAGGGGAGACCAGATTTATCTGCCTCCCCCCCGATTTCCACAAACCCAAACCCCCACCCCCACCCCGCAGTATGAATGACCCCTAAGCATCAAGCACCCCACAGCCCCAAAGCCCGTTTAACCCCCAAAATGCCAAGGGGACCAAAAATCCAATCCGACGGTTTCAAGTGAACCCCCACCCCCCCTCCAAAAATTCCCCTTCCCCCAGCTCCAAATCCCGATGGCCAGAACAGGCCCCATTCCCACCAAAGGCCCAAAACCCCCAAAAAAAAAAACCCCAAAATGCAGCCCTATTAATTCCCAAAAACCCCCCCCGCGTTGCGCCAACCCCTCGGGGAAATATGCCCACCCCGTGATTAAGGATACATCACCCCAAACCTCAGCAAATGGGAAAACAGATGTCCCGAATAACCACCAAGGGGGAATAACCCAAATCGCTACCTCCCAGCGACTACAATATCCGGGGACACCCATTGCAAATCTGTCAAACCGGCAGGACTTTCCCGCCATCTAAACCCCTTTTAAATTCCCAGCCACCGAATCACCGCCAAGATGTGGGGGCACTCCCCCCGCAGACCGCCTCCCGCAAAGCCGCCGCTCCGCCCCCCGGCAAACGGTGGCCAAAAATCCACACCAAGCAGCCCCGGGGAGCTAAAAACAAAACAAAAACAAAAAAACACCCGAATAACAACAAAAGAAAAACCCCCACGAGAAAAAAAACCCGGGCTGCTCGACCATCTCCCTCAAAACACCCCCCAGGCCATCCCCCCCGGCCCCCAAAAAACTCAAGCCACTGATCCAACCGGTTGACGGTTTATTAACCCGGGAACCTCTCCGGTCCCATCTCCCTATCCGCCCTAAAACCCGCATCCGGCCCAAACCCCCACTGGCCCCCCCCGTTGCCCCCCCAATCCAAAAAAATCGGAGCAAATTCCGACGGTCCAACCCAGCGCCCCCACAAAAGCGCCCCAAAACGCCGAAACGGAACCCGGGGAAAAAAAATGACCCTCCCGTGTTAAAACAGAGGCCACCCCCCAAGACCCCTCCCCTTTGTAAGCCAAAAAACTTGGGGGAAAAATCAACGAGCACTGGACCCGACCAGCCGGACCCCCCGTCCCCCCCCCATCGGGTTCATTTTTTGATCCCTGATCCAAAACCCCAAACCCCCCTAAACCGCCACAATCCTACCCAAAAAAGCCCCCCACCCTGCCCTAGAGGGGCTACCACTCACCGAACGAAAGGGGCCCCCAAAAAGGCCACGAAAAAGGCCAGCCAAACAGGGCACCCCAAATGAGGGGAACACACCGAAGGAGCAAGCCCCCAACAATTTCCACAAGAAAAAATGATCGGGCCCCCTACTATCGGGGCCCCCGCCCCCCCCCTCCGTACCCCCTCAAAGCTTGCGTGATGAAAAATCCTTCGTGACACCCTCAAACCCCCCCAACGAAAACCCAAATTCCAAGGCCGATACAAAACGTGAGACCCCGGAAACCGACCAACCTTTTCCGCAACCCAAAAAACAAAACAGAGCCCACGTTTCCATCCACCAACTAACCCCCCCCCCCCAACCATGTCTCCACAACCCAAAGGCTGATCGCCTCCAGGTACCCCCTTTGCATGCCCCCCAAAAAACCTGTCCCCTGCGGTCAACCCCGTTCCACAAATCCGGGGGGGGAATTAAAACCCTGTCCCCCGCATCCGAGCCAATCCGAAAGCGATCCCCCCTGCAAACGAGACAAGGAATCCGCAATGTCATTTTGGGAAACCGGGGAAAAGAAAACCCCACCAACCCCAAAATTCAATTCCAAAAACCCCGCAACACAATCTCCAAGCAAACGAACCACCGGGGGGGGACGCGGACTGCGAGTTAATGGCTTGCACCACACCCAGGTTGTCACAAGAAAACCACCTTTCCATTTTTTATTTCGAACCCCCTAAAAAACTGCCACCAAATGGGGAACAACTCCAAAAATGCCAAATTCTAACCCAAACCCCCGGTAACCCCTCTAGGCCCCCCCCTACCACCACTCCCCGGCGCAATACGCTCCAAAAACAACACTCCCCGTACATCCGTATAAACCCACCTCTCCCTTTGGGCACTACCCGGGTCCAAAATAAAAGACCCCCATTATATTCTGCAAAAAGGCTCCCATACCTCAAATCCCCTTCAACTCCTTTGAAAGGGTATGAAGGGGGATGTTGGACTGGGGGCCCCGGAGTAGCGCTGCCAAACCTTTTGCAAAACACTCGCCATCGGAAATTCTACAAGCAAAATTCAACTGCCCTAATAAAGACTGCAACTCTCGTAAACGGAACTTCTTAAGGGAGGACCGGTACTTCGGCCATCTTATTTCCGGCAAAAAAGGGGGGGGGGGCATCCATAGCAAAGGAACATACAAATCCCCCCAAAAAAATGGGCACGTGCTGGGCCCCGTCTTTTTGGCACCAACGGGAAACCCCCCAACCTCCCGCGACCACCTGCATGGCCCCCCAAAGCCCCGAACAAAAACCAGACTCTGCCGCCCAACAAACAAGAAGTCATCCAAATAAATGGGTACTGACAAAAAGCCGGAAACATCCCCACCACCCCCCAAAAAAAGAACAAACTTCTCGAAATACAACGGGAAGATCGAACAGCCCATTGGGAACACCCATCCACATAAAACCCCCCATCCCAAAAAAAAAACCCGCAACCCAACATGTCCAGTGAACCGGTAGCAAAAAAAACGCCGACTCAATGTCGGGTTTTTGCCCAAGCCCCCCCCCCCCGTAACTCCGAACCCACTGAACCCTTCATCAAAAGGGTGTATTCCACGAACAAAGATCCGGGTCAATCCAAATTGACCCCCAATGACCCCTAGGGAAGGGCAGGTGATGAATCAGCGAAATTTTTTTCGGTCTCTTCTTCGGCACCACCCCCAATAAGTCCCAAAGGAAAAGAGCGGAAGGCCCCCGCCATCCTACCTATCGCCATTTCGTTCAACTTCTCATTACCACTGCCGGATGAACCCCAAAGCCGACCGTAAATTTTTTGTTGGGGGGGAAAGGGACCCTTTGCCCTGGGCAGGGGCCAAAACCACACGTAAAAACCCTTCCCCCAAAAACGCGCCCCCCCTGTCAGGAAAAACTGTTTGATACTCCTCCATCGCGGGCCACCTTTACCCACTCACCCTCCTGCGGAAATTTTTAGGGCCCTTCCCTTTTTCCTTTTTTGCAGCATCTTGAGGGGTCCAGAGAAGGGGCCCACTGCACACCGGGAACTGTGTTTAAATTTACAATTGTCCCCGGCGACACTGCCCTCATTTAACAGCCCGCAAATCCCCGCCTTGTTTTTCCCCCCCCCCTGCCCCGAACAACTGCTCCCTCCCCTGGCCGGGCCCCCCGGCCCCCCCCTGAAAGGTTGCCCCTACCCAGTCGGGGCCATCACCCTCACCCCGGCCTTTCCCTTTTGGGGGCCCCCGTATTGCGGGGCGGATTGCCTTCCCTTTTGGGGAAATTGTTTTGTCCTAACCACGCCTCCCCCATAGACCCTATGGGCCTCCCCAAAGGAAAATTAAATAACAGAAAAAGGCCCCAACAGTTCTCCGGGGCCTTCTCACGGGGTGATACCGCCAAAATACAAACCCTGCAACCCAAATTTGCAAAAGTTTGGGGATCAATCGCCACCCAACCTTTTCCTCCTCCTCCTTCTTCTCTCGTCTCTTTTCCCCTTTTCCAAAATTAAAATTTTCCCCAGGGCAGCAATGAAAATATCTCACATTTTCTCCTCCAAATCTTGTCCCTGACCTCCCCTTTTTTCAAATCCCCCCAAGGACCCTCGAAGCATCATACACTCCCCTTTTTCCTATCGTCCAACCGCACGGAATCCCCCCCAATTTCCTTTTCCGTTTGGACCATACCGCAAAACCCGCACGCCCTTGGGCCCGAAACTGCCACCTTAGCCCCCGGGCCAACCCACCCCCCTCCCCCAAAACAATCCCATTGAAGGCACCCAGGCTGCCGCCCCCGGGAACCACCCGGCCCCCCCCCAAACCCCGGGAAATGGGAAAGGGCCAACCAATCCCGCATACCCCCACCACCTCCTCCAACACGTACCCCAAACCCGCCCCCATGGGGCCGGGCCCTCCCCGACCTCAGCTACCCCTAAACCCGCGATGTAGGCAGAAAAACGGACACAACTAGAACCCAAACTCACCAAACTGCACAGGGGCCTTGTGACCCGCAATCAAATCCCCGGATCCCTGAAGAACCCGCCCCCGAAGCCTCCCGGGCACCCGGGGGACATAATGAGGGAGGGGGCCCCCGCTCCTGCCTGAAGCCACCGTCCCCTCCGCGAGACGAACCCTGCGGGGGGCGCCCCCAGGGGTAATGTCCGTTTCCACCGATGAAGTAGCGATGACAAGACCACAGAATGCTGTCTGCTCAAGGCCCTCACCGGGGCCCCCGAACCTCCCCGACCGCGTTTCCTCCGACGGACGGGGGTGGCATCCCCGACGGGAACATCGCCAGATGGAAATGCCCTCACCCCAAGGGGTACCACCGAGGAAAGCAACCCCCCCAAGCGCCCATCATCACATCAGGGGGCCCCACTGTGCGCTGCAGGAAACCCGTTCGCCTGTGTGGTTTTTTTTCCCAACCCGGGGGGGCCGTGACCTAGCCGTGGTCGCGGCGCCCGGCCCCGGAGGCCCCCCAGAGGGGTCCGGGCGTACCCGGGTCCGAGGTGCTGTCAGGGCTAAGGGACAGGGGGGGCTGCCCTGCGCCGCGCGACCGGGGGAGGGGGGAGGGTAAGCGCCCCCGACCCCCCCCGCCCCTTCTCCAAGGAACCCCTGCACTGAGTGGCCCGCCTGCGGCCCACATTTCGCTGCCCCCCCTCAGCTCCTCCCGCAGCTCCTCCACGGTTCCCCTCACTTTCCTCAGGGGGGAGAGCGCAGCAGGGACCTTCCTGCTTCGCCTCCGGCGCTTCTGATCCCCTACTCCGTGCATCCGGTTTAAATACCCCCCCCCCCCCCACCCTTGAAAGGAACGCACCCATGAGGGGAGTGGCCAACTAGGGTGGGCCATCACAAAAGGGGGGGGGGCCGCACGCCCGGGATGCGGGGGGCCTCCCTGACCCGGTCCGCCTATTTGGGCCCCCCCGTTTTGGGTCCCCTTTTTTGGGCTTTAAAATAAAATCCATGGCACACCTCTTTATGCACTTGATATGTGACTTTTATTTTAACATGCATATATTTACAAAATATATACAGGCAGTCCCCGACTTACATCGTCCTGATTTACATACGTCCCCTAGTTACAAACGGAGACTTATGGGGCGTGGCTGACATTCAACGCTAAGTCACGCCCATGATAACCAAGGGCCAGCATGCCACAGCTGCACATGAGATATAGAACTTTAGGTGAAATCTTCTAAAAAAGGGCACAGATAGCAAAACATATGTAAAAACTGTTCCCTGTAATATCCAAAACAAAAACATTTTTTTTTTGCTGGAATTACATTTAATGAATATACCTGTTCCGACTTACATACAATTTCAACTTAAGAACAAACCTACAGTCCCTATCCCGTTTGTAACACGGGGACTGCCTGTATACTCCATCAAGAAAAAGAAAGTTTGGCTTAGATAACCAAGCAGCTCTCGATGTTTTGGTCAATGATGACTATTGCAGGTCCCATATAGATGCTAGATGGAGATGTTGGGTAGAAGCCACAGGAGCAGTGTGTTCTAAATGAGGCAATAGAAGTGCATGTGTGTGCCACATGCACTTCTATAGCCACATGTAAAGCATGCTGTTACTGTGGCTTCTACCTGACCACTCCACCTGGTGTCTATATGGGACCACTTGACTGAAACCTTGAGAGCTGCTAGGTTATCTAAGCCAACTTCCTCTTTCTTGGTGGAATCTGTATATTTTGTAAATATGTTTATGTCTAAATAAAACTCAAGTATTAAGTGCAACAAATAGCATGCAAGTGTTCGTTAATACTTGTATGTACAATGGTCTCTTAAAATTACAATACCCTAAAGATATATTTTCAACATACCAAAGTTGTTCTCGAGACATTGTATGTTAAGTGTAGTTTCAAGATACAATGTCCCAAATACTGAATCAACCAATAATCATAAAAATTTTACTTGTAAAACCACTGTATTAGTGAAATGCATGTAGTGATTGGTGATCTAGTAGCGACTCTCTACAGTACAGTGCGATGTCACAGCCACAGATGGTGGGTCACCATGAGAGAGAGCAATAACTACACCAGGGAGAAGAGTCTAAGAAGCCCCCAGGTCTTTACAAAAACCCGCTGCAAGATGGGATGGATTTTGCTGCGGAAACTTCCAGGTCGCTACCCCTGATGTGGTCGCTTGCAGTGACAACCGAGGTGCCAGTGAGGTGCAGGAAGAACATGCAGAGGCATAGTCCGATCAGATTTGCTCCGGTCACCACAGCTCTATACTCACCGAGCCACGCTTCTGCTTCCCTGCCCCACTCTGCCGGGTGCCGGTGCGCGTGCACCTGCTTCAAGACCGCGTGCGGCAGCTCTGCAAGATTTAAATGGCCAATATGCCGGTAACTGACCCTATATCTTACTGACTCTTCCTACTCTCTCTGCCAGAATATTTGTGTGTTCTGGAAAGAGTGTTGGAGAGAGTTTTGTATTATCTGTGTACCTAACCTTCGTGCTATCATTTCCTGACCATGTTGCCTGCCGACCGCCCTGACCTTATTGCCTGTCCCCAACTATGCCTCTGCCTACCGATTCTGTACCATGCTGCACCCCAACTGCCATCGCAAGTAAGTCACATCAGGGGTAGAGACCCGGAAGTTCCCCGCCAGCAAATCCAACCCGCTTTGCTTGGACTCCACTCTCTGGGTTGGCTTATACAATCGCTTGCGGTGGTCCAGAGAATCCACCTACATCTGTGACAGAGCACCAGAGGAGGACAGTCACATTTTCTTTTTTTCTGGTACAACAAAAAAATGGGCAGATCAAAAAGAAGCTTCTTCCTCTCACTTTAATCTCCTTTTTTTCATTCGTTGTCACATTTTGGGTCTTGGGATCATTTACTAGTTTTCATATACAATGGCTGTCCTGGAACCAATTAATATTGTATGTTGAATGTCCACTGTTATTAGGTAATTGAGTATGGAGAACATTTAGCTCTGCTTTATGTACGTAATTCATGTTTTCCCCTTGGACGGGGCAGCTAGAGCAAAAAAAATCTAAATTTTTTGTTTTTGAAAGCTTGCAGGGTTGTTTACATGAAAAATATGGATTTTAAACAGGGTGTACTAATATATTTCTCTCTTTCTAGGTTAGTGTTTTGACAACTCTGGAACGAAGGTTTAACCTGCAGAGTGCTGATGTAGGAGTCATTGCCAGCAGCTTTGAGATTGGGAACTTGGCTCTTATACTGTTTGTTAGTTACTTTGGAGCCCGGGGACACAGACCTCGCTTAATTGGATGTGGAGGCATAGTTATGGCCTTGGGTGCTTTTCTATCCGCTCTACCGGAATTTCTGACACACCAATACGAATATGAATCCGGTGAGATTCGATGGGGAGCTGAAGGAAGAGATTTTTGCACAGTTAATGGTTCTTCTAGTGAAGATGTTCCTGATCCGGATATAATATGTAGAAATACTGCTACTACAAACATGATGTATTTGCTTCTTATTGGAGCGCAGGTCCTCCTGGGAATTGGTGCTACTCCCGTGCAACCACTTGGAGTATCGTACATTGATGACCATGTGAGACGAAAAGATTCTTCCCTGTATTGGGTACGTGAAACCCTTTCTAAAAATATAACGATTTGAATGCTAAAATCCTGGGTGTTTTATAAAAAATATATAATAAATTTTAAATATATAAATATATATATATTATAAAAAATTTTAAAAATTATATATATAATATTATTATGTGTTTTTGTAAAAAAATAAAAATGTTAACTGAAAAATAATGGTTTTGCAAAGCCTACTTGGTAAGTTGAATAACTTTTTTTTCTACATAGTGAGTAGGTGCTCTTTTTATGGAAAATATAAAATTATAATATATTAAATGAGTTTTCCTACAAGTAGAACTTATCAACTATCCAAAGTTAAGGGGAAAGTTTTTTTGGACCAGGTAGTTGCATCTTTAGGAAATGATAATTAAGAAAAATGTTCTAGTTATCACTGACTAGTAGTGGTTTCAAACCTTTGGCTTTCAAAATGCTATACAAGTACAACTCCCTGCATACTGATATAACTAAGAACATTTTTTTTTACTGGTATAGTACTTTTGGCATCAAATGTTCCCATTGTAGTTACACAGGAAATGTTAATCATATGAACCCTATGTTTTGTCATATGTATATGTCATCAAAATCCTAAATTTTTAAAATCTTACCTATGTATTTATTACTTGTAAATATGAAGATGATGTCTGCACAAGGACATGGGCTTGTCTGTCGCAGTTATTGAAGCTGAGTGATGGGATTTATGTTTGATTTGTGTCCTATGGGGATTTTGTCCCTTCCTTTTTTTCTTCAATCTAGTGCATGAATGGATCATTACATAGACACCACAGAATAAGGTTTTCACACTTTAACATTGGTACTTCACATGTTGTGTCTTACACAGGTTTATTGTGTGCAGTGGTCCTATTCTTCATGTCTGCTTTAATTAAATTTTTCATGATAGAATTCAGTAATAATGTAACTAAACCAGAAACATTGGCACTAGATGGTACAATTAATTTCTATTCTTTAAGGGCGGGCCCCTCAGGTACTACTTTCTTCATTACTTAAAACTTCAGCAAATACATTATGCAGTGGGGATCCAAACACAGGAAATTCCCCAATGGCTTCAAAGAATGGTCTCGACAGTATCCATGATTTAAACGTGTTCAATTGTGTGTAATATTTCACTCGGGTACTTTTCTAGCTCAGAATGGCAAAGTAATGCCTTAAATTTCAAGGGTGTCTTGTACCCCGGCTGTGTGCCCTTTAAAGGGAACTTTTAGCTCAAAACCAGATAAAGGGGGGTTTTTTTTATTTGGGGAACAATGGTTTTAAAGGGACACATACTTATAAATTTGTGCAATTATCCTCGGCTGTTGGCAAAAACAGTGATGCCAAATACGTGTATTTTGTTGTTGTTATTATTTTTGTGTGATTTTATAGTGGTGAAAGGTTTTTTTTCACTTTATTTTTTCCTTTCTTTTAACTTGTCTCAATATGGGAGTGAACTGAGCGATCACTTGATCATTGTTATAGTACATTGCAGTATATGACTTATCAAACCCGGTTAGGTCCCTAAGAATATGTCCGGACAAAACCCGAGTCCATTGTTAGGGCCCAAGCTGCACAGCAGCCATCTGCCCGCGGTTTCGATGAAGGAATTGATTCCCCACTCTGTCAAATCCCTTGGATGTTGCAGTAATTTTTCCTGTGGCATCCAAGTGGTTAAAAGGCTGGGACCAACATGCTCCTCTTTTGAAACCTAACAAAAACAATACTTTTCTTACCTAAGACATAGAGTACATAATAAATAGGTATACGTGCTTTTGAAAATGCAGGAAAAAAATAAAGTTCTTGACTTTATTTAAACCCAATTTGATTTACAAAAGACTCCCGCAGAACAATGAGCATTTTGACCGACCTGCTCCTCCTTTGTCCTGCTCTCTTGTGTCCTGAGGATGACTGGGGAGCTATGATGCCCCATGGGCCACAGATGACTACTTCAGGGGCTGCATGCGGGCTGGAGGCCTTGTGTTTGAGACCCCTGATATAGATTCTCTCTATTTGACATATAAATATATATCCTAGGCCTCATACACAGGGCATAGCCATGTGTTTTGGGAAACCTAAAACAAGGACAAACAGGGTCCCTTTAAACTGCAAAGGAGGGCAAAGCACCCCAAAAAGTCTTTTGTTTGCTCTAGTGCCCGTATTGCTCTCCAAAAACATGTTTGGAAATTTGGCGTACTCGGGAAAGGCTTTTACCCTCACGGGCTTGGGTCTGTAAAAAAGTTTAACATTGACCCCCCGGGTTGTGAGGCTTTTATCCGTTTCTTCCCCCCGGTTGTAATAGTATTCTGTTCTAGTTGGTTTCCCCCGTATTTGGTTCTTGGCTTTTAAAAAGAAAGAGTGCGAATTTGTGAGGCCCGACTGTAATGTAGAGAGAAGATAAGAACTTATTGAAATTTTTTTTATCATTGGGAAAAAGGAATAAGGCATACAAGTTCTTGTATAAAGACCAGAAGGAGCAATTTCCCATTTTTTTTAAAATATTAATAAAATTTTTAAAAATTTTAACAATTAAAAATAACGGGGAAGTTTTTGTAAAACAGAGGCTTTAAACCAAAATAAAGTCCAAATTTTGGGGAATCCTTTTTTTTTTGGTTTTGTTTTCCCCCCCCCCCCTTTTTTTCTTGTTTTAAAAATTTACAAAAAACAGAACTTGTTGAACAATCATTTCCAAAAATTGTTTTTTAATCATGCCGTCAGCTGCAAGATTTAGATTTTCTTATTTTTATTTATTTATTTTCCTCCTTACCGCTGCTAGAATATTAAAGTAGATGCTCGCTGTGTACAAGCAAACAATGTTTTTTGCAGTGTTAGGCAATTTCATCAAATTAGTCAGCTTGTACTACAACAACAGGCTCTTGCAAATTGCAAGTAATATCATTATGAGTTTTATCTACAATTTTCTTTGGGAAAACCTTAATGCTTTTATTATGTTGACTTAAAAATAATGTTGTTTCTTTCATTTAGATTTAAAGAGTTAGGTTAAGTACAGCACACAGTGTAACAGAGCAGTGTCTATACACACAGTATGTTTATCCTGTAGCATAATAAGATTCAAGCAAGGGATGACTTCAACCTACTGTATATATAACTTCTGATAACTTGGTAGCATAGTAAATGTACATAGTTAATGAGATTAAATAAAGACACAGGTCCTTTATGTCCAACTGAGAATCTTACCATGTTGATCCAGGGGAAGAAAGAAAGGTGGACCCTAATATTACCACAAAATACCTTTGCAACTCCAAATATGGCAATCTGAAAAAATCCCCACATCACCTTTAGAAATCTAGCACCTATAACATGGTATTTTTTTTTTATTTTTTTTTAAGAATAGCGTCTAGACATTCTATAACTTGCTCATTGAATCAACCATCTCATCAGAGGGTGACAGAGTGCCATAATCTTACTGTTCTTACTACTTCTGTCTATGAAGATGGTGAAATCTTCTTTTCTCTACATGTAGAGGATGTCCCTTTTTATTGTGATATACTTATGTGTATATAGATCATCCATATATTAATGCATTTTAATTAGATAATCCATAGTGTTATTTTTCATTCAGCACATTTTTAATAAAAAGGTGAAAATAGGAAACCCATACTCGCCTTTTAACTCCCATTGGATCAAGCAATGTGTCCCCTGGTCTTCTTATCTAGTTTTTAGTTGCCCTCCTGCTGAGGCAAATGAAACATCACTAATGCAGTGGTCACGTGACACTACCTGAAGTCCCTGTCGAAAGTTAAGGCACTGAACGGTGATGTTGGCAGTGGTGACTTTCGAATCAGCCTAAGCCAGGGAAGGGAGAGGCATCACTAGATTAAACACGGGTAACAGGACAGTATAAGTTGTTTTTTATCTTGTCCTACCTCTGCACCATACTTTAACATTTTGTATGTTTGTTTGGTGGGGATAGGTACTTTTTGAGTAGATGAAATTATCTTTCCTCAAGTACATGTTATTAAGAAATTGGATGATTTCCCTCAGTATTACAGGGAAACAGGTTTTACTTCGACTTTGTCAGGCAGCGATCACAATCTGGTAACATTTCTTCTGTGGGAGATATCAACTGTGCAGGTGGAGATGAGGACATAGCTGCTTGTATATGGGTATATTCATACCGCTTATTTTGCCGTGTATTTGAGCAAGCATTTCGCCTCGTATTGCACTTTATACGCAGCGAAATGCATGCTGCAATTACGGTAATTCATAGCTCTCATAGAGAGCTATGAATTACGCCTTGTCTTCCCGGCTGTACAATATGATCATATCGCACGCCCGGGGAGAAAAGTGAAATGTCAATTGTTCGCGGCGCTTACGCGACGCTGACAATGCCTGTCAATGGGGCTGGCTGAGGGCTGCCTCCCAGTGCTTTGGGAGTATGTGCTGATCAGCGCGTGCTTCCACAACACCCCGTCGTATTGGGGCGCGTACTGTATGTGCTCCAATACGCCATGTGAACATACCCCAAGGTTAATCTAAGGGCACGTTTTCACGGCACAGGACAAATACCGGCCGGTTTGCCAGCCAGGATTTGTCCTGTTTTGCAGCCGTCCAAACGGCCACGCGGGGGTTTGGGGAGGGGGGTCGTCTTTTCTCCACGATCAGCGGAAAAAAGCCCTCCCCCTTCACATTGGCTTGCACAGATTCTGTCCGGAAACCAGACGGAGGATTGTGCAAGCACACTGTTTTGCGGCCGGACCGCGGCCGGAAAAACCGCCGGACGGAAAACTTGTGCAGTGGGGACTGCTGCACGGGTTTTCCATAGAGCACCATTGTGCTCATTTTCAGCCGGTTTTTCAGGCGGTCTGAAAAACGGCAAACCAGCTGAAAAACTGGCCGAAAACCCGTGCCGTGGGGACATGCCCTAAGTCTCTCACTGTAAATCCCCTGCAGCAGGCACATAAGGACGTATGTCTGGAAGAGTTTACCTGCTGCTCCCAGTCTCCTTCTCCTTCATAGTACACAGGCATCTATATAATATTGCTGCTACTTTATATAACACCCAGCATGAATATAGCAGCACAGAGCTTCCTAGGGTACTGATTTGCAGGCTCCCCTTTGCACAGTGGACTCCCCCCAGCTTAAAAGCAGAAGGTTTCACAGGGCTGTCAGGAACCGACTTCATTCCTGTCTTAAAGGGCCAGTGCTTTTTATAAATTGAATTACAGGTGAAATGCTTTAATTCCCTAATTAAACATACAATGGTACCTCGGTATAAGTTCGCTTTAAAATAAGTCCAACTTGATATAAGTCCTGCTTGGATGCAGAAAATTTTTTGACATTCAACTATTTGTTTGGAATATGCCTTGAGGGGCCATAAAAGCATTGTCTGGAGTCACCAAACAATGTCACATTTCCGAAACATCCTGAGGAGAAGGCAGAAGCCAAGTTCTTTGGACAGATTTTTAATAAAGGTTAGACCTGGTGATCCTCAACCAAAGGGCCTGACAAGACTAGAAACAGAAAATAGATACAGAAATTCAGTATTGTGCTATTTAAAGGGGTTTTCTCAGCATGCAGTTTCACAGCACCACAGCCAGCTTTAGACTCGCACATCCTATAGCAGTGATTGACACATCAGCTGTGCTGTTCCTAGCTTTTCTTGTTACACTGACATGACTGCAGGAGATTTATAAAGTGTACTATATAAGGCTTAAGAGCACTAAACAGTGAAAGCTTCTCATTTAGTTAAGTGAACAAAGTCCGTTGTTAGAGAGAAGACTCTGCAGGGAGTGACTTGCCAAGACGGATCAACAGACTGATGGCAGCTTAGAGCAATGAGCGATAAGAGAGAGTAGGGAGAGGTGGTGGGAAAATCATAAAATTTTTTTGTGTACAAAAAGGCCCGTGTTCACAGGGGCTTTTTCCAAGCCGTAATTGCGGCCGGCCCGGCGCTCGAAATTTCCGGCTTGAATAAGGGGCGGGGGCGGGCCCCCCGGGCCCCAAAACTTGCATTATCCACTTCGCGTATTGCGCCGGGATAATGTGCGGGTTAACTTTTTTTTCCCCCCCTCCCGGTTTTGCCGGGGGGGGGTTTTTTGGGCAAGGGAAACCCCCCACTGTTTCAAAGAGAAACTGGGAAATTAAACCGTAATCCAGTAGGCTCCCAATCCGCGGGGGAAAATAACCCGGTGAACGGCCCCTAAGGGGTATAAATTTTCTTTATCTCCTGACCCAAAGCAATTAATTTTTTGGAAATTGGCTTAAATTTACTTTCCTTAAATTTTTTAAAAAAGAAATCTTTTGTAGTGAAAAAAACTTTTGAACTTCGGTTTTTTCCCCTTCCGGGGCCTAACGGGGGAATTACTTGGGACAGTCCTAGCATTTAAAACTTATTTTCCCCGCCCTTTTACATATAGGGAAAACACATCAAATGTTTTGGGAAAAAGATTGGAAATACAAAACTTTCACCCGCATAAACCCAGGGTTTAAAGGGCGGGAATTTTACCCCCTTAAACCCAAAACAACCATTTACTTAGAAAAAAACCCAATACTAATAAGAAATCGTGATGCTGTGTTAAAAATTTATTTCATGAGAGTCTCCATTATGACATCTCTTAGAAAAACCTTCAAATATTTTACCTGAAAGAGAAGTTACATTTTCAGATGTATAGTTCCCTGGCTCACTTTTTTTAAAATTTTTGGCAACCACATTCCCTCGCCCTTTTCACCAGTTCTTGTATTGTTAGGGATGATAACTTTTCCCCTTTTTGCTGAAACCTAAATAGATGACATTTAATGGAGAATTTGTTATTTTGGCCCCCTTTTTCACCACCCACCCCACGGCGGGACAAATTTTTTAACCGGGGGACCTTAATGGGAAAATCTGGTGCAGGGGGTCCCCCGGCGGGGTTTCCGAAAAAAAATGGAACATATTAATTTTTCCGCCCCCGGTTTTAAAGACAAAAAGTTTAGCAAGCCCTATGGGGAAGGGGAAAGGGGTTTTTTCTCCCCCTTAACCCCCAAGGCCCCGAAAAAAGCCTTTCCCCGGGGGGCCCCCGTGTCCCCCGGCCCACAAAAAACAGTACAAAAATACAAGTAAGAAAAAACCAATGGGAATTATTTCCTGTGCCTGATAAAAAGCCCCTTTCAGTCACGTCATATCTGTCACTGGACTTTCCTCTGTTTAAAAAGATTTCCTTTTTCCTCTTTTTAAAAAACCAAAATCAATTTTTAACCCTAAAGATTTTTTCTTTTTTAATTAAATTTATTTGGGTTAAATTTATTTTTCCCCTTTTATTAATTTTCCCTTTGGGCCCAACTATTCTTTTTTGATTTTCAACTTTTCCTTGCCATTTAAATGGGGTTTTTTTTAAAAAACCCTATTTTAACCTTTTTAAATATTTACAATCTCTTACAAAATTTTTTAAAATTTTTCCCCCATTAGTTTTTAAAAATTTAAAATTTTTAATCTTTGGCCCCTTACATTTTAGGGAAATTTGTCCTTTTTTTAAAACCTGTGAAATTTCCACGGGGTATATATCTTTTTTTTTAAGGGTTTTTTGCTTTTTTTTAAAAAAAAAATACCCATTTTAGAAAATTTAAATTTTTAATTTTTTGAGGAAAAATTGTTAAATGTTTATCCCCGGGGCATATGGGCTTCCAAAAAGTTTAGGTTTGCTCCTCAAATAGAAAATTTTTTTTAAAAGGAAAAAGGGGGAAAACAAAACTTTTGGCCAATTTGGTTTTTGGGTAAAAAAACCCCCCAACCCCTTCGCTTTTAAAATTTTCCTTGCCCCCCCCCTGTTTGGGATAAAAAGGTCTAGGAGGGGCCCCCTCCTACTGGTTAGAAATAGTTGTAAAATTAATTGGTGTTTCATATGTTGGCCCTTGGGAAAGGTTTCTGTACTCCCCCCAATTTTATTTTCAGGGTATTTTGATGTCTCTTAAAATTAATTTAATGATTTTACTGTGTGACTTGTTGTTCACCTTTTTAAATTACTATTTTTTGTTTGCTGCTTTCATTATATTATTATCATTATTATTGTTTCATTAAATCCCAACCGTTTTTTCCCTCATCTTATTTCCACTCAAAGTCTCCACGTTTTCCTTCTGTAAGGTGAGCTTTATGTAGAATTTACATAAATGTTTACCCCTTTTCCCTTTCCCTATTCATAAAAACATTTTAAGGGGATTGTAAGCCCGCAAACAAAACCCCCCTGCCCTTTTTAATTTTTATCTTCCAGCAAGTCTCAATTATCTTCACTATATTGTACATTTCAAAAACAATAACATCCTTCCTTTTTCCCCCAAAAAGCTTCAATTAGAAAATGTTTTGGGCCTTTTAGTATACAGATGTAGAAAAATTTAAAAACCGGGACAGTTTTTAACCCTCCTGTGAAATAAATTTTAAAATAGTGAAAATTAATTTTCAGCTTTTTTTTTTGACTTTTTTTTTGTGATTTAAGCCCAAAATAAACGGCCCAATTTAAAACTCTGACCTATCCGTACATCAACTTTATAGACCCTCAAACACTACCTTTGTACTGCCCCGGGGTTTTAAATTTTCTCCCTTGCATGTCACGTCTTTTTGTTCCCCCTTTCCCCAAAGTCCCTTTTAAATTTCGGCCAAACATTTTCCTCCAAATAGTGGGGAAGCCCCTTTGGGGCACTAACACCTCAGCTATTTGTTAGGTTTATTCCCTTTTTGCCCAACACGTTTTTGCTTTTTTCGGGCCCATGACTTTCCAACTGGCATTTGGGGTTTAAAAGAATGTTTTTTCCTACACACAGTGAGGGTTTCTAGAGAATGTCTCCAACATTTACGTACTTTCCCCGGCCTTTTCCTGGTCATTTTCAAGGGGGAATATTGGAAACCCAAGCGGGGGGCACCAGCTTTGGCAACCTAGGAGTATCCAGGATCTACAGACAAAGGCTTTATGTCCTTTGATCAAATGTGCTACAGGATACTATATGGAACTGTCCCTTTTGCTTTGTCAGCGGTATTTCCCTTTTTAAACCCAGGCTAGAGGGTACAATTTTTCCCCTTTTTCTTTTTTTTTGAAAATTTATTTTACAAAATATCTGTCATTATTTTTTCACCCCACGTCCATTAAATTTTTTTTTAAATTTCCTTGGTGGATTTTTTTTCGTCAATGAAAGAAAAAAATTTTCCTTTTTGAACAAAAAATTGTGACTTTTATTTACACCGCACCTTAAAAAATTTTTTAGCTACCATCGTTATAAAAAAATTTAATCAAAACTTTTTTGGGTTTCCTAGGAAGGGGGGTTTGAACAGGGGTGGGCAATTTAAAGGGGGCCCCCACAAAAAAAATAAGATGGGTTTCCTTTTCCAAATAAAAAAAAAATTAAAAATAACCCAAACAATTTGTGGAGATAACAAAAAGCCACCACCTGGTTTTTCCCAAAAAAAGTTATGGGTTCTTTTTTCCCTGAGAAAAACCCACCCCAAAATCTCTGTGCTTCATAGCGGCTGATTTCATTACTGCAGCTACAGGTATGACCATGGGTTGAAGACAAATAAATATAAACAAAAAAAATTGATAGCAGGCTACATGCCACGCAATTAGTCTCACAAGGGGAGCCCATGGAAAACATGTGATTTTTGCTGGGAACCAAACCCTTTATCCAATAGTGTCATTTTTGTGACAACTGTATATCTATGGTTATCCTTTTGGTTATGGATACAAGTCACTTGTATCTCGGTATAGCTTTGTGGTATAATTTTTATCACCTTTTCTTCTCCGTATGTTCCTTTCCACTTAACTATCTGTTGAGCTACAATTATCTCCTACTTCCTCTCCTTAATTCTTGTTTTAAAAAATGTATTAATTTTAAATTTTAAAGTTATTTCAATTTATTGACACTGGTATTTCACTGTTTACAGCCCTTGTCCATCTGTTTTATTTCATTGAGACCTTCTGGAATTCGTCCCATAATTTTTAACCTATGTTAACTGTATACAATTTTGATTTTCTCTGCCTTCTTAAGAGGTTTTTTGAGACATACAAAAGACTGCCAAAAGGAGGAAATTGATGTAACAAAACATCTTACTCACCTGATAGATCCCTCAACACTCAAGTGCCGATGACCCAGACCATCTGGCCATTCTGTCTTTTTTTGGCTGTAACAGTAATGAGTCTTTGATACCCACAGCAGCTAATGGACTAAGCACTGTAGAGTGTTGAGACCAGTGACTGGTCGCATCAGTTACATTGAAAAAACCAGCCCGTCCGGGCGGGACCAACAGAACCCCCCAATGTGAGGGGACCAAGCATCGGCACGGGTAGGGGGGTTTTTTTTATGAGGTAAAAAAAAGCTTTTTTTATGTCCCTTTCCCTCTTTATGCTATTCTTTATTTTGCACATTCCAGAACACCCTTTAAAAAAAAAAAAAAAAAAAAAAAAAAAACCTTCTTTTATGGGTATATTTCCAAACACATAGTTTGAAAACAGGAAGTCTTAAAATAAAGATCACTGAACATATGTTTAACATAGATAAGCTTCTTTTATAGTGATAACTGGAAAAATATAAGCTAAAACATCACTTTGAATCAATTTTTTTTAAAATCAACAAATATATTTTATATGAGACTTTGTATAGTATACTCCACCACATACAGCTGTTTCACAAACTAGATCTGATACAAGAAACAGAAATACTTTTCAATACTGGACTCAAACCCTTAATACTTTCTCCCTGAAAACCAAACCAATAATATTTCCCCCCCCTGAAAGCTAAACCTTAAAAGCAACCGACCATGGGGGGTTTTAAAACCAGAAAAATTGTCCCAACCCTTTCTCCAAATAATTAGTTCTTTAAGGGCAAACAAATTTAAAGTCAAGTTTTACACAATAGATAATTCAAAAAATCATCACTTTTTAGATTCAGTTTATTAAGCAAAACCACATCTGCAGGACCCCACCTGCCCAATACTGTTCAACTCATAAGAAAGCGTGTCGTATAGCCTCAAGCATCAAGCAGACATATTCTGAATTTCGTGTGCTTTAATACATTAATGTGTGCAATTTTTTCATCAGTCCATTAAAAATTGACTTTAGAAAAAAAAGGGATCTTCAAGAAGTATTTAAAAACCCGAAACCCCCATTAATTGCGAGTAAACATAGTCCAGAAGCCACTATCTCGTGGTTAGTTCGCTGACACAGCTGAACGGCCAAGCAGTTGTCTGCATTACCCAGAATGCCAAGTATGCAACCTTTTCGGGGGAAAGCACGCCCCCTTTCTCATCAATAATTTACAAAAACCGAAAAATTTCAAAGGCAAAACAATGATAGAAGGGTTTTGATGAAATTGTGGTTAAGATGACCATTCCAGTCTTGTGGTGGCCACTAGGATGTCGGATAGAGACTCTATTGACACTGTAGAGTCTCTATCCCCAAACCCCAAGCGGGCCAATTGACAGATTCAAAAAAAATTTGTATTATCGAATGATCAGTATTACTTCCACAAGACTCGTTTATTGAATTTTTTTTTAAAGATCTACCTTCTTTTGAACATTTAGGTAATTGGGATGTAGGTTAAAAAATCTGATTGCAAGTCACCTAATGACAAGTCCTGGGATCTAATACTTGTTGACATTAATTAAGGGATACTTTTTTGTTTGTTTGTATTCCCCCAAAAACATTTGCAAAAAATGAAATAATACACTACATTCAACTGGAGTGACTTCAAGCAAAATGTTTTGAGGCTCTTCGCAAATGGAGAAACCAAAGATTTGTTGTATCGGCCAAGTTGCTAGTGACGAATCAGCATTAAAAAAAAAGCTATTTCCATGCTGCACATGCCTTTCAGGTGCTGTAGCAATCAGTTGTGCCAATGCGATAATTAAGCAGAGGGAGCATGGTTTTGGTGTCTATCCATACAATTTTGTTTTTTAGTATTTGTGACACGCAGATGACTGCCGCCGCTCACCATATAAATTCGCTGTCACTATAAAATCATCCCTGGGCACTTTAAGAGGGCAAAACTGACCAATAAGAACTGGACGTGGGAAGTGTAGCCTGATTAAAAGTCATTCCAGCGACAGCTGGAAAAGATAAGAGAGCAGAGGGCTACCAGGCAACACAGTGACAGAGTGAGGGAGGTGGGACGGCAGTAGCCACAGCACATGAGGTCAACAGTGCCAAGACATTTGGGGGTGGAAAAAAAATAGGAGAAGGGCCACGAGTGGCAAAACCATGAGAGGGCCGGCCGAACAGCCAGCATGAGGTCAGAGAGGGGCAAATACACCCGGGAGGGGGAAAAACAGGATAGGCCCCCGAGGGGCACAAGAAAAGTGTGAGGGCGGGGGCAGCGTCCCACAGCAGCATGAGGCAACATGGCCGAAATGACAACTGGAGGTAGCAAAACAGTAGTAGGACAGGGGGCCAAGAGGAGAGTGGAGGCACGGCAGCAGCAGCAAGAGGCAAAGAGTGGCACAGCTTTCGGAGGTGGCAAAAACGGGTAGGCCACAGATGGCAAAAAGACAAGTGTTGGGTTAGGGGGCACAGCCACACAGCGCATGAGGTTAGGAAATTTGGCACAATGACTTTTGGGAGGGGGGCAAAAAAGTGGGCCACAGATTGGCCAATGAGAAGAGTGGGGGGTCAGGGGCAGCAGCAGCATGAGGCAAGGGAGTGGATAATGACACAGTGTAAAGGGGGCACGGCAACACCACAGCAGCAGCATGAGGTCAGGCGGGGGACGACATTCGGAGGTGGAAAAAAAACGGGAAAGGGGCCACAGAGGGCACAATACGGGAGGTCACGGCACACACATGAGGTCAAGGAGGGGTAAATAAATACATGTGGAGGGAAACGGCAGCCCACAGCAGCAAAAATAGGTGGGGCAGTGGCAAAATGACATTTGGAGGTGGAAAAACAGAGTGGGCCCACAGATGGCAAAATGAGCAGTGTGGGGAAACGCAGCAGCTACAGCACAGCATGAGGCAGCAGTGGCACAATGACATTCGGAGGTGGAAAAAACGGAAAGGGGGCCAAAGGGGTGGCAAATGACACAGTGTGGGGGGCACGGCAGCAGCACAGCAGGGGCATAGAGGGCCAAAAGGGGGGAGGGGGTGGCAATACCCCCCCTGTAAAAGGGTTGGTGGAAGATGGAGAAACTGGCAGCAGATGTGTGGCATCAGGCGGGTGGCGGCATCAGAAAGGGGGAGGTAGGTAGTTTAAACCCCAACTTTTTCCCAGTTTGGGGAGGCGTCAAGGCTGTTAGTCTGGCCTAAGGCTTGGTGTGGGTAACCCGGCCGATCCACGCCTGTTTCATTTGACAAAGGTCAGTCGTTACATTCCCTGGACAAGCGGGTTCCCCTTTTGGGGGGTTAACGATGGCCCCCGCCACCTAAACCCCCCCGCTCTGATCCCACAAACGGGGGGCGACAGTTTCTCCACTGAAAACCGGCAATTGCGGCCACACACCAGTTTGGTCCCCGTAGCCCAGGGGATTTTTTGGGTGGCGAGTGCTGTCCAAGGGGCACGAACTGTTGGTTCGGGGGTCTGCTCCAGTTCCTCTGGTGACTGCCCCCCTCACTAGGGGGGTGAAGGAAGCCTCTCATGACTCCAACTTAGGTTGCTGCTGATGGAGCTGGTACGCTCCTAGCCCCCCACGTCCCCCGAAGCCGCCAGTAGACGTGAGGTGAAAAAACCCCCCCGGTTCGACCTTCAAGGATGGCATGCCGCACAAACCCGGGGCCAACTGACTACGGAGGTTTTCCTTTAGTATTTGAGTTTTCCTCCCCTCGAAGCGGGAAAAGGTCCCTTTTTTAAACCCCTAGTGAGGTCCAATAGGGGGAAGAGCCAAATTCCCCGCCGGGAGGTGGCTTTTTGGCTGCCCACTAGCCAGGCAAATCACATGCGGGGGCCCATCGGGCCAAGTGACTCCGATGGGCTCCCTGCCCCATCTCCACAAATACTGCCACGGTGCTGGGGTCATCGCCTCTCTTCCTCACCCATCACCCCCCAGTGCTCTTCCCCCCTCTCTTGTCACCTGGGTAAAAATCTTCTCATTTCCCCAAAAATGTTTCTGCTCCAATGTCCTCCTCCCCTCCTCCATTTCAGTCCCCCCCGGGGATCAGGGGCCCGCGAATGTATCCCAGGGCCCTCCACCCCCTGCCCAGACAGATTTTTCAACATCTTTTCCGGGACATGAAGCAGGGGAAATGCTTTATTCATCCAAAGTCCTGGCGACTGACAAATAACCCCCCCTCCTCGAAGGCCTCAAAAATCGGGAGGTGTACGCATGAGCCGCCCCTGGCTTTACATCAAAGTTAAAGGGGGGTACCCCTTTCCCCCTGGATCATCAAAAATCAAAAATGGGCCTTTCTTGTTCATACAGTCGGGCCAACAAGTGCGGCTGGGAATTCCAACGGAGGAAACATCGCATATCAAGTGTGTTGGGGGGGGGCCCTTCTGCCCGCAATCGAGGAGGTTTCCCGGCTTTGTAGGAAAAGGATTTAAGTGCATGCAAGTTTCCCGGCCATTTTCAGAACTTTTGAAATCGGGGAAGATTCAGGAACCTTTTTTACAACCAGATTGAACACATGCCCCATGCAGGGGCCCTGGACCTCCCTCCCTGCAGCCGGGGCACCATGTTTCCCCCCATTGTCCTCACCATGGTTTCCCATTTTTCAGTTGGCGCGGAGAAAGCCACACATCGATTTTTGGCATTTTGCGGAGCATTCCCCCCTGTTTGGGCTTCGTTCACCCAGGGAAACCGGGTAAACTGCGTGACACCGGGTGGCCCTACACATGTTGGGATGATGGAGCAGTACTTGTGGCACTGAATGATGGTGGGGAAGGGGAGGGGGAGGCGCACATTGGCGCAGGACCGCAGTTTGACACGTGGGGGAGAAAGCGGCGTCTCCTGCCAAGTTGTTGATGTGCCTGGGCAGGGGAAACACTTCACCCCGGGGGGAAAGGACATGTATGGGGGCCCCCATATTTTAAGCTCCGACTCCCCGCTGCCCGGTCCCTTTGGGAAAAAACCATAACTCAAGGCTACCCACCTTTTGTTCTACTATTTTTGAAGTGCTGGTACTGCCTTTTTGGAAAAGAAAAATTTTGGTTGGGAACTCTCCATCCGCTCGTACAACCATTAGTTCTCTTTTCGGTGCAGAAATCCACCATTGGGAAAGGAGGGAGCAAACCAAAAACTTGGACAGGGGCCCGGGCAGCTTCGCACCTTTGGATCTTCGGACGATATTGTTGCCTTTGCAATCGCCTCCCCGAACACTGCGGCCCAGAGTAGCGAGGACAGGAGCATCTGGACCGGGAAAATGGGAAAGGGAAAAAAATCCCCCTTTTGTAAGGGGGGGAGCCTTGACTGGGTGCAATGGCATGGTGCCCTGGGGGTGCTGGTTCGCGGCGCAGGTGGACCCCCACTCTGAGCCCGTTTTCCCCCGGACCGGATGGTGCGCTGCTGTGTTTTCCAGGGCCGGTGCCAACGTTACTCCCTGGGGACGCTTCCTTTTGCCACAGATTCTACATACACCCATATTCGCTCCTCCGGTTCTTTGCAAAGAACTGCCACACCGCCCAAATATCTGATTTTACCGCCAACTCCCACTGGTGACACTGCTGCCCTTGACTCACTGAGCCCCTTGCCCCTACTTTTTGACCTGCGAAGCGGGTTTTTTTTTTACCCCTGGGCTTTTTCTCCCGACCCACCCCTGCTGCTCCCTGCGACCACGGCCCCAAAAAACCCACTTGGCTGGGTGCGCCCTGCCCGACGCGAAAGCGAACCCTTTCTCCTGCAATATGAAATCTTGCTTCACCCCTCTCCCCAAGTGCGGCGGGCTCACATCATCGATTTGTGTTTCATCGTCACTGCTGTCCTCATCACCAGTCTTGGTATGCAGTGGCTGACCCCCTCACAACATGACCTCCTAAGCCACTCTCCACATCTATACTTTGCCGCCTAGCGAAAAGAAGCAGGGGATATTGGCCCCATTTCTTCGCTGCCAAGTAGCTGCTGACTGCCCTCCTCAAATTGTTCATCCTCGCTATATAGTGGCGCTGAGCCCAGACCACATAGTAGATCTCTGGCTGAGGGAACTGGATGGGACAGAGGCGGGTTGAGGACAGGTGAGGGCCACTGACCCGCTCCCGGGCCATGCCAACTAAGGGTTGTGTCTGACGTTCCCACCGACTCTTGGCTGGGGTTGTCAGATGTCATCTGGGAGGAAGTGGATGACCTAGTCAACCAATCAAGAACCCTTGGGTTGCTGAACAACACACGGCCGCTAGATGACAGCGGCAGTTCTGGCCTCACCGAGTGACCCCTGCTGCGACGTCCCCTTGCTGTGCTGTGACCTGGGCCTGCTCCAGGAATGTTTGTGCCACTGCCACTCGCAGGTGAAGAGCCTGCCACCTCTCTGTCTGACATACTGTTTGTTCTAAAATGTACAGACACTGTTTGATGAAGATATCTGTATATGATAAATACACACCCTGTATTTGACTCCAAATGAACCCAGTAACAAGCTTGGGTAACCCTTGGATATAAATTGCGCTCCACAAATGGGCAGGAAAATTTACTTGTATGTGCTGTTTAAAAACACTGTGTATTTTACTGAATATAAAAGCACAAACAGGCTTAATTAACCTTCGGATATGAATTATGCTACAGGTAAAATGTATTTTTTGGCGGTGAAAAAGAAGGTTTCTTTTAGTGACCCCAACGGCAGAACAACGCCTAATTAACCCCTGGATGTAAATTGAGCAAAAGAATCGAGCAACTAAAAATTACCAGCTTTGTAGCATGTTAAAATGGCGTGTATTTTACGGCACACAACAACAAAAAAACTTGTAATTACCCTTTGGTTATGAATCATGCTACAGGTAAAATGTCTTTTTTGGCGGTGAAAAAGAACGTTTCTTTTAGTGACCACAAGAGCAGAACAACGCTTAATTAACCCCTGGATGTAAATTGCGCAAAAGAAATGAGCAACCAAAAATGAAGTGGTATTTGGATTGTAAAAATGCTGTTTCTTAATGAATACAACAGGAACAGGTTAGATAACCCTTGGATATTCAATGTGCTGTGAGCAGATAGCATTAAAATGTATATGCAGCTACACTGGACGCACACTGGACTTCAGCTCCAATACCCCACAAAATCAGAATTAGAACGTAAGAGAAGCAGTCTCTGAGACAAGCTGTGACACCCCCCAAAAATCGCTGTATAAAAATGAGTTCTTTACTAAGAGATATCATAAGCAGCAGCAGTGGCAGCACCTTCCCTAATCAGTACAGTGAGAGCGGTATGAGCTTCCAGCGTCGCGCCCGGACTTATATAGTGCGATAACGTCACAGAATCCTGCCGGTCTCTGATTGGCTTCATCTCTGTGCATGTCATGCAGGCTATGCCCTTCTTCCTCCCAGACTTCTTTGCACCATGTAACGCCATGTGCTCGCAGCCATTTTATCAATTAAAAACACACTTCGTTCACCTGAAGTACCCAAAAGTTCGACTTCGTTCAGAACCGAAGTTTTCCTGAAATTCTAAACGAATTCCACTTCGTTAGAATCAATTCGCCCATCTCTATGTATATTATACAGGAAGGTTCCAAAGAAAAGCACCATCCTAGTCTATATGCATTGCTTGTAATAAAAGCTATAATATTTTCCTTTCTATCATAAAAATTGCTGAACACATTAGAAGAAGAGTGAACACTACACACAGGCTTTAGAAAAAACATGGTCACAAGGGAGGCTTCCTCATTGCTCTTGTCTGTAGATGGGCAATGTGACATGAAATTGCATACAGCTCAGCAAGGATCATGTGAAATATCTTTTTTGCCGTGGTTGGTTGCACTAATGATAGCTATAACTTAATAGGTAAAGATAGTCAGGAATACAGAATACTGACACAATGATACTTAAACGCCTCACTAGCATAAGAAGTTATCAGTTGAATCGGTTATAACCAGTGGTTGCCCTTCAGTAAGGTAGACAACACTGCAATAGAAAATATGTTTATATTATTTACATATATTTGCATAGTCCAGTCACATTATTATGGCCGCTTCCTACTTTCATTGTTGGCAGCAGATAGCTTATCAAGTAGTCACATGTGGTGAGCTTGGTGGACCTATAGGGTTTATAGGCTTTCTGAACACACATCCCTCGTTGTCATCATGGGTAAAAGGGGCGTTTTTATTAGTGTTGTAAAAATATATGATTATTGGCATTTAGGGAAAGGGTGGAAGTATTTCTGTAATTGCAGATTGTGAACTGTTTGCATGCCTCTGTAGTGAAAGTGTATTGTGAGTGGACAAATAAACGATGTGGAAACTGTGAAGCACCATGTGCCGTTGATGGGAGAGGTGAACGTCGGTTGTTAAGGTGTGCAAGGATGGGCAGGAGCACTAGAATGGAGCAGCACAACCTTTAAGAGGGTTGTGTCTTAAACAATGTTCAGCGAACTCTATTGTGTATGGGGCTCTGAAACAGACAGATTTTCACTGCATCTCTGCTAAGACACAGTAGTATTGGAATTGGACTTCTGCTGGTTGGCAAAAGGTCTGATGAGTCATGTTTTTTGCTTCATGAAATAGATGAACCTTGATGGTTTTTCCTGACCTGTCAGAGAACAAACACCGTGCGACCATAGCTGGAAGAACACAAGCTGGTGGTGGCATCATTATGGTACGAGGCATGGTTTCGTGGCATTCCCTATGCACTCTCATCCATGTGGAAGAACACAAGCTGGTGGTATTAATGTTATGGTGTGGAGAATGTTTTGTGTCATTCTCTATGCTCTCTCATACATGTAGAAGGAACTGTCAACTGAGTTGGGTATAAATCCATTTTTGCAAATCACTAACACCCATGCATACTGATTGTTTTCCCTGAGGCATTTGGGACTTTCCAGCAAGACCATGTAACGTAAAGATATGTCAGATATTCATGACATATCCACAGATGGATGGAGAATAAGGGAAGAGTATTCCACACTACATGCAGAGATTACAACCAGTGCTTCAATAAGTCAGGGAGAGAGAAGTACAGTTGTCTCCCTTCTGCTAAACAATGTACTACACCTGCCTCACAACGTTTAGTTAATGCAAAGAAGATACACTAGGCCACAACTCTAACTATGCCCAAGTATATGACAATGCATCAGGCATCATCTGTAATCACACCAAAACACACTCAATCATACCTGGCTTCCTCCATTATACTAGTAACAAAACAAGAATGGCATTGCCATAAAATTTTATGCCCCCCTCCAATAATACATTTCAAATAAATAAAAATATACAAATGAGTATAAGACAGTATTCTATATATAATACTTCTAAATAATATTCATATAGATTCTAATTAATACCACTATATGAATAACAAATATCATCATACTATTCAGTTGAATAAAAAGTGCCAACCTCTGTGTCCAGTGTATGAGCCCTGAATCCCAGGTGTCCCTCAGACCACCTAAGTCAACAGAACAGTCCCTGGAATCTGGGACTGGCCCACTGGATCTGGGAAGGTTGAAGTTTAGGGCAATAGTCCCTTTAAATGGGGCAAAGGCACTAGACAAACATGCCTAGTGAAATGGGGTTTTCATTAGTCAACTGCAAAGCTTTGGATCTAGAAATTCTTGCAGCAACAGGAAAAAGTACTGTTCTAGGGAGTAGAAATATAAAATATTGCCTATTGTTTAGCTTCATATTTGGGATTAGCACTGTGGCATGTATGTCAGACGATAGGCAACAATGTTCAAAAGCAGATTGAAGCTAGAAAGTAGTGTGAACAGAGCCTTATAGGATGTATGAATGGGAAATATTTTCAAACTGTTGTATTTTTTTTTTTGTATTTCACCTTTCAATTCTCAAATCTTGTAGATGATAATTTCTTTTGAATCCTGATAATAAAGCGGTGGAATCAGTTCTGATAGAAATGTTTCTGCTTTGTTGGGATTTTTGCATTTCTTAGTCTAACAATAGATACAGAAATGCACTGTTGGAGGAGTGCCCACTCGAATGTCTGTGTTTAAATTATGTTTGCCAACTTCCTTATCTGAAAACCAGTTGCAAAAATAGTAATTAGTTTTCTGTAGCAGGAATCTGTATGTAGTATTTTTAGTGCTGTACAGATGAGGGAAAATAAATCATATTTAATGCTGTTATCAACCATATTTAGATTTGCTCTTTTAAAGATATCGGGATTTGTACATTTTGGAAGCAAGAACATGTTATTTTACATAGTAATCATTTTACTTGAAATCTGGTTGATTCAGAAATTGAAAGTTCAACTTGGCATTCACTATTTCTGCTGTGGCCAAAATAGCTGTTTGATTTTGACAGTAGATTAGTACATGAGTGACATTTACGCATCACAAGAATGCAATAATGGATATAGTGATCCTTTGTAAAAGAAAATGTTATGTGAAAGTCACAGCGCCGTATTCAGAACTTCAGACTAGTTCAAAGATGTGGTCTGCTTTTCTTGTGGGTTATCTTCGCTTTGTCTTTTCTGTGGTACATATTTGTATTTATTGTATATACTACAGAGGTGGAACTTGAAGCTCTTGGACCCAAATGCAAAAAGTTAAATGGGACCCCCAACTATTATGTGCTAGTTATAATACTGGTGTCTTCCTATGTGTCAGGAGCGCTTTTGGTCCCCTCAGGCTACAGGGCCTGGTAGTAACTGCTACCTCTGCACCCCTTATAGCTATGCCCCCCATTTGAAGAACCTTGCATACACATTCAAATTTATTTACACCCAAAATAATTTTCCTTTTAAGATTCAATAAAAAAAAAAAATCCTGACTTGGGAGTTTAAGTCTAAGACTTTGGGTGACATGTATGAAGCTCGCCGGGTCGGGGCGCGCTTTTCCGCTAGTTTTATGGCGAAATCTGCGCCTGATTTATGTCGGGGCCGGGGCGCGCTCATACATCCTATGTAAAGTCCGCCGCTCCTCGCCAGTGTGTTAGGCGCAGTGCGGCGCTGCGCCTGAGATTCGCCGCCGGAGGAAGTGCGGTCATCCATGCGGGGAAAAGTCCGCCCCGCCAGTGTGTGGGGCGCAGTGCGGGGCTGAGGCGCAGTGCGGCGCTGCGCCGAAGATTCGCCGTCCAAAGAGGTGCACTCATACATGCGGGGAAAAGTTCCCTGCGCCTCGCCAGTGTGTGGGGCACAGTGCGGGGACAAGGGCGCAGTGCGGGACTTAGGCGCCGTGCGGGACTGCGCCGAAAATCTGTTCCGATGCGAGACAGGCTGGAGAACAGCGAGAAATCATTCCACATGTCGGTGCGGAGTATGAATCAAAAATCGCCTTAGAAAGGCGTTCAACATTCTCAGAAAAAGACCTGAAACCATAAAAATAAAAAAGACATAAAACAAAATCACTTCCCAATCTCCTAATTCAAGAATTAGGATATAGGAAATTAGCGGGAAATACAGTAATTCAAATTCTGAAAGCTATTCTCATTGGTCGGCATAAACCGGCCAATCAGAATAGAAGCGACAGTGAACCATTAAAACCTATGGAGAACTATTGACCAATCAGAATCAAAGGCGGGACAGTTCAAAATACAGTAAAAATGCAGAAAAGAGCTGTTTGGTTGAGCTAGCGGGGGCTTGGCTAGCTCAGCCAATCAGAATAGGAGAGACAAAGACCCATTATAGCCTATGGAGAATTTTGAACCAATCAAAACCAAGGCGGGACAGTTCAAAATACAGTAAAAAGGTAGAAAAGAGCTGATTGGTTAATGTGGCGGGGGCTTGGCTATCCCAGCCAAACAGAGCGCGAGCTATTTCTCCCATTGTAGTCTATGGAGAGATCGGCGCAATCTCGGGGCTCAGCGCTGTGTGGCATGGAGTATGAATAAAAAAATAATTTTTATTAAGTGTAAAACATTATCAGATAAAGCGCTGAAACCTTCTTTAAAAATAAAGCACTTAAATCCCTAACAACGCATTTGTCACCGAGACCGGCGCTACATAAGGAATTGCAATAGAGAGAATTGCCGGGAAATACAGTAATTCAAATTGTTTAAGCTCTTCTCATTGGTCGGCATAAGCCAGCCAATCAGAATAGGAGCGACAGTGTCCCATTAAAACCTATGGAGAACTATTGACCAATCAGAATAGGAGCGATAAAGACCCATTATATCCTATGGAGAAGTTTTGACCAATCAGAATCAGCGGCGGGACAGTTCAAAATACAGTAAAAATACAGAAAAGAGCTGATTGGCTGAGCTAGCGGTGGCTTGGCTATCCCAGCCAATCAGAGCGCGAGATACTTCTCCCATTGTAGTCTATGGAGAGATGAGCGCACTGAAATCTCGGCGCTACATAGGGAATTGCAATAGAGAGAATCGCCGGGAAATACAGTAATTCTAATTGTTTAAGCTCTTCTGATTGGTCGGCATAAACCAGCCAATCAGAATAGGAGCGACAGGGACCCATTATAACCTATGGATAAAAATTGACCAATCATATTCCAAGTTATTTATTTTTTTATTATGTTTATTTTTGAGGTTCAGCTCTTTTCTGACACTGTTTTCCGCCTTTATAAAGGCGATTTTTTCGGATTCATACTCCTGCTGCACGGAGCGGAGCGCCGAGATTTCTGTTGCGATCTTCTATCTGCTTCCTCGCATGTTCCGATCCTGCTTCACTTCGCCGCCGCCGGAGCATTTAGACCAAAATAAACCAGGTCTGCCTGTCGGAGCTGCCGAGCGCTGCACTGCGCCTCGCTTTGCCGACTCGCGATCGTACATGCCTCGGAGTTTTTGAGCGCGCCGCGTCCCGCCCCGGAACGCCTACACCACACCCACACCGTGCCCATTGCCCGCCCCTTCATGCGGGGCGCAGCTGAAAGTGGCGAACGCTGCGCCTAACACTGCATCCCTGTTTCCGATAGGGGGATTTGGGCCGGGAGGCGCAGTATACGCCAAAAAACAGGCGTAAAGCCCGTTCATACATGTCGCCCTATGTCTCCACTGCGCAGAAAAACATCCATTTTTCTGTGTTTTTTGTTTTACAAAAACCAGGAAAAAACGACTGAAGAGAGGTCCCGTAGACTTCTATAGTAAAAACATCCTGTTATCTCCACAGAACGTCTTTTTTCTGCTCGTTTTATTTGCTGGTCGTTTTTTGAAACATGCTGCAAAAAAATGACTGTGCAGGGCAGAAAATTTACTATTGGAGTCTATGTAACGCGCCGGACATTTTTTGGTGCCACAAAAACGCAAAAAGGGGCCAAGAACGGATGCTTTGACAGGAAGTGAACAAAAAACTCAGTTTTATGAACGTTTTTAGGATTTGGTTTTCAGGTCGTTTTTTTGTCCACTGTCTTGTAGACATAGCCTAAGGATAAGTAATAACTAGTTTTAAAACCCTTACAATGTCAAACCAAAATAGATTACTCTAAAATATCTAGATAACTTTTAGCAAGTCTGCATAAAACATTAGAAATATATTTCGTGGAAGCTGGTGACTAGTGTCTTTCAGGTTTTTCTGATATGCATTCTACGTTGTTAGATCTTTCAGCCAGCCAATCATGTGCCACAGGAAGAAAAAATTGCCTGAAGCATTGTAAGTTAATTGTGGTTTCAAGTTATAATTGCCCGACAATGCCCTATATACATTGTTAGCTAAAATATTGTCAACTGATGCCATTGTAACCTGAGGTAGCACTATAGTTCACTCAAGGAGTTCTTCCTCTTTGGTTTATGAAGGTGCTCTTCATCACACAGAAGCAAGCGCCAGATTAAAGGACCACTCCATTTTTTTTTACCCCCTCAGTTCATTAAACGATGCTTTTATGGGCATAGCAGTGCCAGTAATTTTGCTTACCTGCAGTTGAATACAAGATGTCTGACCGATGAAATAGTGTTCTGTTTTGTCATGTGACCTGTCCTCTGTTTTGCTGAAAGACACCGCTGCTTTTGATGTTGACAGGAAGTCTGGCTCATGCAGTCTTTTGAGACCGACTTTGAATGTCCCTTCAGGAATTCATTGAGAGATTCACTTCTGGGTCACATAATAATTCTGTTTGTTTCAGCCACAAAGCGTGCATGCACCATTTTCTATTTGCAGCAGTATGAAATCCTGTGTTCAGCTGCAGGTAAACCAAATTATTGGCACTTCTGGGTACCTAAAAGCATTTTCTAAAGATGCAAGGGGTAAAAAGCAAAAACCAACAGTGATCCTTTGAATTCTTTAACCAGTGACATAGTCCAAGGTTAAAACATTTCGAAATGTTGATTTTCTTTACAATTAGTAAAGGAAACAATGTTGCAAAGTCTTGTACCGTGTTGTTGAAGCAAGTTAAGGGTAAGTTCACATGGCTGATTTGGATGCAGAATTTTCTGTGTCCAAATTAGCATCTGAAAAGCGCTATTTCAGATGAGGTTTTAGACAAGGTTTTCAACACTGTTTTCACCCACACAAATTACTAGCCAGTGCAAAAACCGTGTGGAAAACCCGCGACATGGAAGTCAAAAACATACCGAAAAACGTGTCTTGGACTAAGTTTTAAAGCTTGCAATGGATTCCTTCAGTGCTGAAAACGCTTCAAGAATTGACTCGACACTTCTTTTTCAGCGCCCAAAACAGCTTCCAAAAAAGCAACAAAAACGCGCGTAAAAACCTTGTCATACGTGAACTACAACACTGTTTTACATAGAAATGAATGAAAATTGAACTGGGGTGTTTTGGCGGCTTTTTTTCCCTGCTGTTTTGGGATTGGAAATGCTCTGAAAAAAGCATCCAAGTCAGCCGTGTGAATTTACCTTATGCAGAAAGGTAGATTGTTTTTTTTTTTCTAGTTTAATTATGTTAAATGTTGAAATACTTCATCAAAATATCCAATATTACTATGTAAGAAATACAAACAGCATTGTTGCACCAATATCAGGGGTGTAACTACCGGGGTAGCAGGGGTAGCAGTTGCTACGGGGCCCGTGCGCTCAGGGGGGCCCGCGCCCCGGGGCAGCTGCTACCGCGTCCGCTACCCCAGTAATGCCGCTCCTGGGACCGTCGGCAGTGAACTTAACAGTTCACTGTGGCGGGCGGGGAGATGAGGGTCCCGGCGCATGCTGCCTCTGAACGCCTGGGCCCTCCGGCCCGAGCATTCAGAGGCAGCGCTGCCTGGAGGTAGCAGAACGGAGCACCGATCGCTCCGCTCTGCTAGGTCCCCCTGCCGGCCCTCTGTGATCATGTGGGCGCGCGCGGTGACATCACATCACCGCGCTGAGCGCAGAGGCTGCAGGGAGAGCAACAGAGCGGAGCGAGCGGCGCATCGGGGGAGCGTGGACCGAGATAAGTAAACTGTTTATTATTTTGCCTGCCTGTATACCCCTAAGCCTCACTATACACCCCCGAAGCCTGCCTATAGACCCCCCAGCCTGCCTATAGACCCCCTAAGCCTGCCTATAGACCCCCTAAGCCTGCCTATAGACCCCCTAAGCCTGCCTATACACCCCTAAGCCTGCCTATAGACCCCCTAAGCCTCCCTATACACCCCCTAAGCCTACCTATAGACCCCCTAAGCTTACCTATACACCCCCTAAGCCTACCTATACACCCCCCTAAGCCTGCCTATAGACCCCCTAAGCCTACCTATACACCCCGTAAGCCTGCCTATAGACCCCCTAAGCCTGCCTATAGGCCCCCTAAGCCTGCCTATAGACCCTCTAAGCCTGCCTATAGACCCCCTAAGCCTGCCTATAGACCCCCTAAGCCTGCCTATAGACCCTCTAAGCCTGCCTATAGACCCCCTAAGCCTGCCTATAGACCCCCTAAGCCTGCCTATACGACCCCCTAAGCCTGCCTATACGACCCCCTAAGTCTGCCTATAGACCCCCCCCAGCCTGCCTATACAGCCCCTAAGCCTGCCTATACAGCCCCTAAGCCTCCCTGTAAACTCCCTAAGCCTGCCTGTATACCCCCTAAGCCTGCCTGTATACCCCCTAAGCCTGCCTAGGGGGCCCCATCCAGAAGTTTGCTTTGGGGCCCTGGCTTCTCTAGTGACCAATATGCATCCTGTGTAGTTGTCCTTGAAAGTAGAAAACATATTTTCTAAATAAATAAAACACTCCAGCATTGAGTCCCTAAGGTTTACTTCTGACATCAGCACTATTTTGATGAATGTTGGTTCTTGACAATTCATACAAGTTATAAGGCTCTTATGTCACCAACGGCATTTACTTTTATAAAAGAAAAAGTATGGTCTCTCAGAAATGCTTGATAAAAGGAGACCAGAAGAGCAATATAAACTTTCTAAGCATACTATGTAACATGATAGGCTGCTTCAAGGCAGCTTTAATATGGCTGCAAGCCCTGGATCCTGTATGTTTCTGTTTGATGGTGAACAGAGCTTGGTTCAAGAGAACTGCAGGGGTCTGAATCTCCCAGTATGAATATGAATGTATTACTTGTAGTAGTCCTCTTGTAGACCCATGTAGTGATGGGTGGCTTAACATGTTGGTCTTTTTGCATGCAGTTTTTGAAGCCAGAACTAGGAATGGATCATAATTATAAGACACATTAAGAAAAGACTGAGACTTATAAAAACCACATCTACAAAGAAGAACTTGTGAACCCAGCCTTAAGGTGCTACATTTTGTTATGCAGGCCAGAGGTGTCTGGTGTTTATGATCTCATTAGTTATTTTCATGACCCTTGTACCATTTCCTCAACTCTTTCTTTACCAACAATGCAGTTTCGCATGAGAAATGAGCCTAACAGCAAAGAAAATGGGACTAACCAGGATTTGGCCCCATCAATTCAAGGGTCTAGTAGCAGCCACATGAGCTTTCTCTAGGGTATGTACATCCTTGTAAACATGAAATACCAAGTAGTTGTTTTTTTATTTTCTCTGAGCCTTAGCTGACTGTAAGGGTATGTTCACATGGCGTTTTTTAATCCGTTGAGCATACTTTTTTTTGATACTTTTTTGGACCCCGTCAGTGGGCCCCCCAAACAGACCAAAAAAACGCATCTAATAAATAGAAATTTGTGTTGTTTTTACCAAAAAACCCCCCGGGGCGTTCACCCCGAGTGATCCCCAAAGTTGTCAAAATTGCTTTCTTTGGGGAAAATCCTTTTTCAGATCCATTCCAAGAAAATGCCCAACGCAATTTTTTGGTCCAAAAAGACGCAGCGGGGACCCCAAATTTAAATTATAGGGTGCGATCCGGCTGCACCAAAACGAAACCAAACCCCGCAGTTTTGGTTTTTTTTTTTCGTAAACGTTTTGGGGATCCGTCAAGGATCCGGTTTTTACTGCGGGTTTTTTTTTGAAATGCAAAATTTCCAATCCAACCCCGGATCCAAAGACCCCGTTTGAAGGGCCCCTAATTTTTTCCCTCCAACTCCCCAAAAAAAAGAAAACATTACACAAAAAAAAATTGGGCCTTATGAAAAAAACCCAAATGCCCAAAAAGGGGCATAATTTTAAATTTTTGGATAAACCCCCGTTTCTGTCCCCCAAAGGGGCCCATTGCTCGAAAACTGCATAAGCCGCAAAATATTATAGATACCTAAAATTTAAAAACCCAAAGCCCCGACCCCTGGGGTTTTTGTGAAAAACATGAAAAAAATTTTTTAAAAATCATTTCTTAAAAACAAGGCAAAAGAAAAAGGCACCTTGTCAGCGGTTTAAGGAGTTGTCCCAAAGTGAAAACCCGGGAACTGGTACCTGTTTGTTTTTCGGGCCCCAGTACATCACGCCCCTTTCCAAGGGGAAACCTGTGCAAAAAAAACAAGTCCACTAAATAAACATAAATTGATAACTTTAATTGCATTCCCCTTTGGAACCCCAATGCACATTTTGACAATAATACAGCACATTTCACTTCCCCGGGCCCTCCCCCTTTTGGGTTTTCTCCCCCGGGTTGATTGCTTTCCCGGGAACAAAACCCCAAACAGGGTAGTTCCGGTCAGGGCGCAAAAACCCACGACTACTGTTGGCATTTTTAGATTTCCCAAAGCGCATTGGCTCAGTATGTCTCTTTTTATGTTGAAAATCGGCGATCACCTGAAAAAATTTTTAAACATAGAACTTGAAACCATAAAAAAAACTATTTGCCACTAATTAGAAAATTTTTACAATAATAACGCTTTTGTTCCATCAATAGTGAACATTTCCCTCTAGTTTAGTGTTGACTTTTTACTTGGGCAAACCGACATGGGGCGATAGCCCGTTTAGTGGGCCCCCACCTTTCAAAAAGGGTTTTTCGATATTTGGGGCATTCGTTTTTAAGCGTTTAAACCAAATTAAAGCCAAAGGAAAAACCCCACCCCCAAACTTTCACCCCCAAAAAACAGGGCTGGAAAGCGGGAATTAACAGCCCCCCAAACAGCCCAAAAGGGTCCCTTTCACTTTTAAAAAGGCAAAACCCACTTGGCTAAAAAATCCACAAAAAAAATTCCCCCACACCTTTCCAATCCCTGTTTTTGAAACCACACAAAAAATCCTTAAACCTGCATCCCCCAAAAATTTTAAAAAAGGCCAGAAGGCAGTAAATTTGGGAACCCATCATTTTACCTTAAAACGGGAAAATTGAATTTCCCCCTGCCCTGGAAGCACAATAAACCCAAAAAAAAACCTCTTTAACCCCAAAATTTAAAAAATCCCGGGAAAAAGCATCTTTGAACCACCTTTTTAAGTTGAACTGGACGCCCCAAACCCCTGTCCGGACCGCATTATGACCTTTAAACCTTCTCCCCCCATTTTAAAAAAAGCCCCCGGAAAAAGGAGTTTTTAAACCACCTTTTTAGTTAAAACCCTGAAAATTAACTAAAACTGCCCTGGAAACCGCAGTTTTAAAAATTTAAAAACCTGTTTTAAACCCCCAAAAAAAAAAGTGCCGGAAAAAGGAGTTTTTTCAACCCCCCAAATTAAGTTGAACGACATTGACTAAAACCTTTCCTGGACCCCCGAATAAACCAAATTAAAAACCTGCGCCCCCCCAAATTAAAAATTTGGCCGGAAAAAGGGAGTCTATAAACCCACCATTTTAGTAAACTGGAAAATTGACAATCCCCTTCCCCTTTTCCACAGCATGACCCGGGGCCAGAAAACAGGGTGGGGTGAAACCCCCGGCTGGCGCCCTGTCATCTTTTTAAAACACGCAGGTTAAAATGCCCTGATGACGCAGCAACATAAAAGGGGGTCGGGGGGGTTTTGGGGGGAAAAAGTGGGAGGGGGGGGGGAGGAATTTGGGGGGGGGGGGGTGGGGGGGGGGAAGGGGGGGGGGGGGGGGGGGGGCCTTTCCTCAGTAACTTCAAAAGACCTTTTGGCGTTTTGCCCCCCGTAGGGAGTCCCGGCCCAAATTGATGTTCAAAAGGGAAATACTGGGGGTTAAAACGTTTCCCTTTCCCAAACCCAGGCCCCCTTTTTTCCCCTTGGCATTCTTTTTCTCATTTTCCCTCAACGTCCCGGGGGAAAATTTTTCTCTATACTTTTTTTCCTGCCCTTGCTCCAAACCCATGTCCTCTGAATAACCTACATCTGGTAAAATTTTTCCTGCCCTTTCCCTTTTAAAAATTCAGAGGAATTTTTTTTAAACCAGCATTTTGTATTTTCAATTTTTTATTTAGTTTAATTCTAGAAAACACTTTTTTTAAAATAGGATGGAATCCCACTGCCCTTTGTTTCTTTTTTTTTAATTGTTTTAAAGGGGTTTGTCTCAAAAACGGGGATTGATACATGTTAAAAGATTTTGCAAAAAAAATTCATTTTGCAAAAATGTTCCATTAAGTTTCCTACCTATTCCCTTTTCTGACAGCGCCATCACCCTTGATTTTACTCTTGAAAATTTTGTGAAGAACAAATGCCCGGGTTTAAAACAACATTTTTTTTAAAATAGGACCGTAAAATAGTGCATTTAAAAGCAAAATGCCCCCAAAAAATTTCCCAAAGCATGCCCCTTTAAACCATTTTGGGAAAATTTTGGAAGAACAAATGTCTGTTAGAAACAATTTTTTTTTATAATAGGCCCCTGAATTGCTCCCTTTTTTAAAACACCAATCCCCCAAAAAATTTTATAAAATGACTTCTAAACCCACTGAAAAAAAATTGTGAGGGAAAAACCCCACTTAAAAAAGCCAATTTCTTTTTCCAAAGGACCATAAATTTTTGCAAAAACCCCCACAGCTACTTTACCCCAAAAAAAATTTAAAAAATATGGTTTCCCAAGCCACATTAAAAATTGTGAGGAAAAAACCCACTTAAAAGCCAAAAACCTTTCCCAAAAGGGGACCTTAAAAAGCTGTATCTCAAAAAGCAACATGACCCCCAAAACCTTTGGGACAATGCGAAAATTTCTTAATATAAAAGTAAAAGGGAAAAAAAAAAAATTTGAAAAAAAAAACAAAAAAAACCTTTGCTGTCTTTTACATTCCCCTCACAGAAAAACCCACCCAAAAAGAACTGTTGGAAAGAATAATAAAAATTGCAGTAAAAAATGATTTTTTTAAAAAAACTTTTTTTCAAAAAGGACCTTTACTGTTTAAAAGGGGAAAATTTTTAATAGCCCGAAAACTAATGGGTAAACCCCCGGAAATTTGGGGCCCCCCCCAATAAACCCCAAGACCCATCCTGATTCATCTTGATGAAAGTCAAACAATCCCCCTTTATCTGTGGAAAGCCGATCCCCTTTTTTGTCTGAATAAACTCCTCCACTGTCGAAGGGGGCCGCTCAAAATATAAACCGCGGGGCTGGGGGGAAGGACAACACCCTATGGCGTGACGACCCACCCCGGGGCCCAAATTCGTCCATTTTGGATACCCAAAAACCTTTTGGGGGCCCGGGAACACTTTCAAAACATCGGGGGTTAAAAACCCGCGGGAAAATTTTCCCGTGCACCATGATTTTAAAGGGCTGATCCTGTGTTTGGAAAAGGTTCCCTGCTTTTGAAAGCATTGGTAAAGGTTTGGTAAAAAAAGTTGCCGGGAGGTCACCCTTTTGGGCCCTTCGCCCCCCTTTGCCGGGGCTGCCCCCGCAAGCCAATTTTGGAAACCTACTGCTGTCACTTCCCTGGGGGTTGTTCCCACCTTTACATTTGGGGAACATGAACAACCAACAATTCTCCAGTTGATAAATCACCCAAGGTCCCCCTTTTTCCGAAATTTTACTCCAAATTTTTTGGGGGTGGGGGGAAGGAAAGTGCTAAATTTTTGTTTTTTTGGGGGGGAAAACCAGGAGGGGGGGCCACCCAGTCCCTGTTTTTTCTTTTTTGTTTGGCCTTAATGCAGGATAAATTTTGGGAGGAAATGGAGAAACCCAAGCACTAAAGTAGAGTTTGGACCTTGTTTTTCCCAAGCCTTTTGGGCCCGAGGGGCATAAGAAAAACCCGATTTCCCATCCCCTCCTCCGCCTAAAAATTCCCGCCAACCCTTTTTTTCCCAAAGGAAAGGGGACGCCCGGAAAAAACGGGTCTAGGAAAAACCTCCTCTTCCTCCCCCATCCTCCCTGCCTCCGGCCAACCCTTCAAAAACAGCCCTGACTTGCTAGTTTATGCCCCCCTGAAAAGCTGATGCCCAAACCTTTTGCACTAGCCGGACCCCGAACCACTCCTAATCAAAACCGATGAAATTTTTAAAACCCTTGGTGGGGCCCGGGGTTTTTGTTTGGAGAGAAGGCTCCGGTCCCATCTGTTTCCGTCCCCCACCTCCGTCGCTGGGGGAAACCTGTTTTTTTCAGAGTGCCCAACGATCTTTCCAAAACTAAATCCCCCCAAATGCCATGCTGACAAGGGCTTTTGTCCGCACTTGACCATTTTGGTGGCTTTTTCCCAAAACTAAAAAGGATGGTGAGACCCTTTTTCCCCTCCTCCACCTCGGGGCTCAACACCCCAGGTCCGCACCGCGCTTTTCGGGCCCCTGTGTCATTTTCCCCTTTACTGCGTAATGGCATTCCCGCGGCTGCCAAAAATCGCTGGACCCTGTGGAGGGGGGAAAATTCCAGCGTTTTTCCACTTCAAAAATGAGACGGTTCACTGGGAGCCCGAGCTGCCCGCGAAAAACCAGCAGGGGGGGAACCAACCCAAGGTGCAAACCCGGGGGAAGGGGGCGAATTTAAGACTTCGACCCTTTTTCCTCAGCAGGCAGTCCAGCCCCGGGGTAGCTTTTTTAAAATTTTCTGGACACAAGGTTCAGGGGACATGGGCCGGGAAAGGGGATGTCCCTCCGGGCCCCTTAAAACCAAAAAAAAAAAAAAAAAAAAAAAAATCCCTTAAAAAAAAAGGGGCGGCCAGCAGATTCGCCCGTTTTTTCGCAACCATTTTGGTCAAAAGGGTTTTTTGGGAACCCAGCCAGCGCTCGGCCCTCGTACGAGGGGCCCGTCCAAAAACTCCTGCCTTTTGGTGAGGACGGTCTCCAATAAGTTTAAATTTTAAAACCCCGGCCGGGTTTTCCCTCTGGGCACGTAGCCACCAAGGACCTTTGGGGGGAAAAAACCCCCGAAACCATCCCTGGGGTTTTAAAAGGGGCCTTTGGCGCCACCGAGGGCCACCCGTCACCCCCAGGGACATCCACCCAGCTCCCCCAAAGGAGCTTTCCACAGAGAAATACCGGCCTTGGCCTTTCTTACAAGCCCTTTGTGTGGTGGCCCAGTTTTAAATTTTTCCCCGGCCACAGATGAAAGACAACGCGCTTAAAATTTTTAGATGACACGGGGGTTTTTCCAGGGCGGGGCCCGGTTTTTTCCGGGCAAAGAAATTCCTGTTTCCGGAAATTTTGGAAATTTGGGGGCAGGAAAGGGGCCCATGACGGGCTGAACCCATCTGTGCCCAAACCAAGGGAAATGCAACTTTTCCCAAAGGGCCCAAAAGCCTGGCAATGCCGACTTTCCCAGGTTTTTTCGTTTTGGGTTTTTTTGGGTTTAAAGTTTTTCTTTCTGCCCCCAAACCTGGAAGACAAAAGGGCGGGGCGCAAAAACTGGCCGCTTTTTACTGCGTGCAGGTCGTAAAAACGCCCAAAGGGAGAAGGGGTAGGAAGGGTCTCTGGGGGTTTCGGGTGGTACTCGGGCGACGCGGAAAGGCTGAACGGGGCTAAACCCTGATCATGACTGGGAGAAAACGGGGCCAGTTTTGGGGAAAGCTTGGGGTGGCGGAGGAGGGGGAGACAGAGGGGGGTGACAGGGGTTTTGGGGGCCTGGCGGGCCCGGCCTTTTTTTGGGCCAAATGGTTCCCCTCCTTTCAATCATGAAAACGCGGGAAATGGACTAGACATTTTGGGTGGTGGTTAACCACCAAAGGGTTCTTCCCCTCTACTTATGCTTTTTTACGGAAAAGGGGGCGGCATATGACATCGCTGGTGAATAAAAGGGCTTGGTAAAAGGGAAGGCCCAGGTTTGAGAGGTCCGGGACCTTTTTGCCCGGCATAACGAGGAGGGGGTTTTGCGCTGACCGTGGCTGGCGGAATCATATCAGGGGACTTCACGACCGCCCTCTCCCTTTTTGAGGGGGAACCCGAAACTGAAAATACCCCCATCTCTTCCCCCCTCGTCCAGGGGATTAAGCGCTCGCAAGAAAAATTTCCCGCTGAAAAAACCACGGGGATCCGCAATTTTTGTTATCATCACCCAACAACACAGGGGGCCCTTCGCATCCGAAAATTCCCTGCATCCAAAAGGAGCGGGGGATACAAGCAAAGGGACTGAAAGGGGCGTTGCCGACCGCCCGGGATTTTTGGCCGATTAAACCGGTTTCCCCTTCCCTTCCTTCCTGATGGCACAGTAACGGGCCCGTCAGAGCAGAGAAAATCATCCCTTTGGCCTTTGATTTTTTTAACTTTCCTTTTCCTGACTCCAACCGCATTTTGTCTTTCAAAGAGGTCTTCAAAAAATTGGATTATCCACAGTGGTGGGAAACACGAGTTAAACTTTTGGGCTGTTTCCCAAGTTGGACGGATGCGGTTTATGCTGATACGACATTTGTGGCCGGACTGGGAGGAAACGAGGAGGAAAGACGGGCGGGATCCGGGTTGAAATTCCCCACGGGAAAGGAAAATTTTGGAAAACCCCGGTTCTTTTACTGGGGATTCACAGGGCCCGACCCAGCAAAGAAAAGGGCCTAAATGGTCCTGCAACGATAAACCCCCGGGCCTGCGTTTTTGTCCCCAAACGCTGGAAGGAGCACCTTCTCTCGTACCTTTTACCCCATGTCCAACCCCCTTTTGTTTCGTTTACCACCAATTTTCGCCCCCACGACAGAAAAATAAAAATTTTAAAAAGGTTAAAAGATTTTTTGGAAAACTCTTTTAATTTAAAAGACGGCAAATCACAGCTTTCTCAAATCCCCCCAAATCAAAAAAAAATTTGCGGATTCAAATATAACTGCAAATTAATCTATCAAGCCCAACAAACCCGGCCGGCGCCAAATTAAAAAAAACACAAACTGAAATGAAAATTCGGATAAAAAAAAGGTATTTTTTTGGCACCTATAAATTTCCCCAAAGGGAAACTAAAAACCAATTGCGGTTTAAATTTTTAAAACTGCAAGGGGGCTCTATAAAACAAATCTACTGGGCAAAAGTGCAAAAAAAACGTATCTGTAAGGGAAATTTTTCGGATAATAAAAAGGTATTTTTGGCAACCAATAAATTTAAAAACCTGTGGTGACAAAAAAAAAGCAGAAATTCAACTTTAATTGCAAGGGCCTCAATGAACAAAGGTATTTGCACCAAATCAAAAAACACGTATCTGTAAGGGATTGGGATAAAAAAAAGGTTTTTTTGGCCCCTATAATTCACCTGTGGTAACACACAATTGCTGGTTTTAAAATTTTAACTAAAGGGTTTGGCTCAAACAACAAATCGGCCCTGGGCAAAAGGCCAAAAAACACGTACTTTAAGGGTTTTCCCGGTAATAAAAAGGAAATTTTTTGGCACCTATCAATTCCCCCTGTGGTCTAAAAAATTGAAAAAAATTCAAAAATTTAAGTCAAGGGGGCCTCAATAACAAAGGGCGAAATGGGGCAAAGAAAAAAAAAAAAAAGAAATTCTAAAAATTTTTTTGGAAAATTAAAAGGGAAATTTTGGGTACCTATCAACCTGGGCGATTTTGCGGGTTTTCCTTTTTTAAAGTAAAAAGGGGGGATAATCAAAAAAAGGGGGAAGGGGGCCAAAAATGAAAAGGGAACCCAATCGAAATGTATACGAAATAAAAGGGGAGTTTTTGCACCTAAAAAAGAGACCTCCCTTTTTACTAGAAAAGATGTGGTATCCAATAAGTTAAAGGCGGGCCCAAAAAACCCAAAGGAAAATTTAAATTTAAAAAAAATTTTAAAATAATAAAGAATTAAAAGCTCCACTAATTTTTTGGGAACTTTTCCAGTTTTCCCCTTTAAAGGCTTGCCCAATTCGTAAATACAAAAATTTTTTTTGCCCCTTTTTCAATTCCCCTTTGTGGTGACAAAAAAATTCCCGGGATTCAAATTTAATTTGCAATTTTGGATATAAAAACCCCCAAAATTTAAAAGGGAAAAAATTGAAAATTAACACCTACCCTGAAATGTATACTGAAAAAAAAAAGTGGAGTTTTGCATCTAAAAAAGGGGAGCCCGCATTTAAACTAAAAAAAAAGTGAAACCCATAATTTTTCGGGCTGCCCAATATCCGGGAAATTTTTCAATAAAAACGTTAAAAAATAAAGCTTTTTGGGAAAAGACCTAAAAAAAAGGGTCTTTGAACTTTATCCAAATTCTTTATAGACCTTGTCGGGTGTTGCCCGGGGGGGCCCCCCCTCCGCCCCCCCCCCCCCCCCCCTTGATTTTTTACAGCAGTAATGTTTCCTTTAAAATTCCCCAACCAAAACTATTTTAAATTTTTAAAACCCAAAAATCAAACTAAGTTTTTAAGGATCACAAAAAATAGAAAGAGGTTTCTCTGTAAAGGGAAATAAAAATAATTTCGCTGAGCTTTTTGAACACAAGAAAAAGCGCACTCCTTCTGCTCTGAGACCTGAGAACACGGGAGGCTGAACGGGAAAAGCTTTTCTACTTAAAACGAGGCCCATGTGTTTTTTCCCACCCAAAAACCGCAACCATAACACATCCCAGTCATGACGTCGCACACAAAATCACGCCCTGCTCTATTCTGTAATCTAAATTTGCTGGCCGGCAAAATTACAGGAAGCGCCGAAAAAGCGCATCTTAATAGATAAAGCACAATTTTAACCTAAATTATCGCATGATCTAAAAAACCGGGATAAACCAAATAAAAACTTTCCCATTTCAACTTTGTCAAATAAAAATCGCTCAACACTATTTTTTTTTAAAAAAAATTTAAAACCGTTGTGGGGCGCCGTATTCAGAGTTGGAGATCCAGTGTGCCCCCTTTTAATTACGCATTTTGGACCCCGGGATCACCTCCTCTGATAGATTTGGCCCTTTTTTTTCTATTTTTTTTAAAATTTTTTAAGGTCTACACCCTGAATTATGCATACAAAAAAAAGGTTTTACAATCCTAAATTTAAATTTCTACCCGGGCAAATGTTTAGAAATCTTTGAAAGTTTTAAAAATTTTTGTTTTAAAATTTTTTTAAAAAGTGCCCCCTATATTTTTGAAGTTTAAATTCTGTGCACCAAGCCTGATATACTAGATTTTGCAACTGCAATTAAGGGAATTGTTTTAAAAGGGGAAAATTTTGCTGCCCTGTACAAATCCTGAAACCTTTCGCAGGATTGGCATACATACACGCCGACTTTTGTCTAAGACCAAAATTTTAAAAAAGCCTTTACAGCCAACCAAGGGTTTTTTAGGTTTGGGGGGGCCCTAAAAAAAAGGACTTTAATAAACCCCTATTGTTTGTACCCCGAAAGATCCAATTTTTTAACCTTCATTTGGGTATCAAACCCAAATTTGTATTATCCTCCCAAGAAGGGGAAATTTTTTGATCACTTTTTTTTTTAAAAAATTTTTTTAAATTTGGGGTTTGTAAAAATCCAATACAAGTGGGGGTTTGGGTTTTAATGTTCCCTGGTTTTTTTTTTGGGTTAAAATTTTCCCTTTTTTGTTAAAAACCCGGCCCCCCTAATTTTAAAATTTTTGGATTTTCAGAAACCCAAGGCCCTAAAATTTTTTTGGGGGACCCCTCTCTTGAAGTTTTTTAACATTTTTTTTTTTATTTAAATATTAAAAACCCCCTTGGTTTACTCCCATTTTTCCGCCCGGGCCCCTCGTCAATTCCCTGTGGGAACGTTTTTTTGGTTGCTTTTTTTTTTATAAAAAAATTTTTAAAGGGTGAAAATTCGTATTCCCTGCACTAAAATTTGCGATCCCTTTTTGGTAGAGATTTTTTTCCATTAGGACAGCCTTTAACGTGAGTCAAAAAAAAATAGGGTTTTTTTTAAATTCCCAAATTCAAAAGTGAATACCAGGAAAAAGGGGTTGTTGTTCCAAAAAGGGGTTAAAACTTTGGCGGGCCGGGCCCAATACATCTCCCCCCCAAATCAAAAGGGAAAGGTCATCAAGTACCTGCCGTACCACCTGATGTCATTGAGAAATGGATTGTCTACATTGTATTATATACATTTTTCCCACCATGGACATGACTAAAGATTGGCGTGCGGACGGGGAATATTTGGCCCCATGGAACAACGCTAACAGACTTGTAGATAGAATTTACCGTTAAACATGAAATTGTTGGGTGACATAGGATTTGTACTATATCAAGTAATATTGCTTTAATTATTGTGAGAGTAGTTGCTGTAAACTTAAATAAAATGTTATTTAAGTGATTATACTGCTACCCTATGCGGGATGCTAGTATATAGAGCTTCTATATCTCCGCTATACAGCTATAGGTTGTCAGCTCTTTTTGATGATTGTTTTGAACCACTATCAACACATCATGGTGTTTAACAGAAATCAGGGACTGTTTAAATAATGTGGGAGGAGAGTATCCACCCATTTTTGGCATAATCGCTCAGCTAGAGAATTATGCCTGAGAACTATGGGCTCATTGGGGGTGTTCATGTAATTTTGAGAATTTCGGTTTCGTAATTACCGGAATCACTGGATGATTTTTATCATGAAATATGCCTGTTTTGTGTGACAGTTCAAGCTGAACCCCTTCTTCTCACTTAATTGCATAACTTCTTATTATATCTTATTGGTTGGTCCCTGTGTGCCCCCTGATGTTTGTTATCACACTTTAGCTATTGATCCCAACATATTAGACATTGCCTCCTGGTAATTTGTGCGGTTCATGACCACAACCATACCCCCCTTGTCTGCCATTCTTATTTCTATTTTGTCTGATGACCTCAAATGTTTTAAGGCTACTCTATATTTAACCGGTTGATTAAGCATACTTTCATTTTTGTGTTGGTTGTTAGATAGTAACCTTAAGTCCCTCTCTACTAGCTGTTGAAAAATGTCCATGGACTTGGTTCTAGACTGTACCGGGTAGAAGCCCTGATTACTAACAACAAAATTGGTCGCTTGGTTAGTTGTATCTTTATCCTTGTTCTGCTCTTCAAAATTAGGTTCCTGTAGTGTTAGGAGGGAAATTTGTATTCCTTGTAGTTCAGTCTTGGTATTCATTTTGGTGGAGAGGTGGCGTTACATCCTTATCTATATTGTGGTCGGAATCCTCCTGCCAAAAATGTTTTTTGATAGTTAAATTGCGGACAAATTTGTTAATATCTTTCATTGTGGGGACACGCTCCACAGTTGAAAATTGTTCTTAAGTCCAAAATTCAAACCCATAGACAATACCTCTTCTTCATCTTTCGTCAAAGCGATATCTGAGATATTGTGGACAGCAATGGTAGACCCCTTCAAGTTTCGAAAGAGACTAATCTGCACTGATTTTCCTTCAATGCAGCATTTCTTTTGTGATGTTTGCGTCCACCTCTACTTTGTCGTTTTTTGACCGCTTATTTTTTTGTTTATTTTTGTTTCTGTTTCTATGACTGGATCCACTTGCTCCTGTATCGCTTTGAGAAGAATAATCCCGTGATGTGTCCTTGGAGGTATCTGTATTTGATTCTGATGAATCTGAATCCGTAGACCCAAAGCTGACTTTTTTTGCTTTTATTTTTGAATCTGCGGAACTTCTTTTTTAGAATAGATTTTGGTTGTCCGGGGTTATGGGTAGGTAACCCCCATTCTTTCACCGGGTTTTGGGGGGCATAGTCCTGTTTTTCTTTTTTCAAACTTGATTTTTTTTTTTCCCAAATGTTAGAAATCTTCTAGTTTAGCCACATTGTCCTTCATTTTTTGTAACTCCTCCGAAAAAACCCGGTAGATTTTGATATTTTTTTTAAATATGTTGTTTCTGATTCCCTTTTGATTGCCGAAAGAAAATTTGTGCTTTTTTTTCACCCTCAAAATTTGGGACAAAAATTTGGGAATAATTTTCCCATAGACCCCCACATAACAAAATTTTTTTCCCCAAACCCCGTTGGTTTTTTGGGTTCTTTTTTTAAATGTTGGTTGGTTTTTTTTGGGAAACCTAAACCCTTTGGAAATATTTTTTTTCAATTTTTTTTTTTAAAGGTCTGGGGGCCCCCCAAACTTTTTTTTCCCTTTGGCCTAGATTTTTTTTTCCCAAAAAGCCCTCTAATTTTGGCAATGAAACCCAAGGTGTCTTTGGCTTGTCCTTTTTTTTTGGGCCCTTTGAAAATTTTGGCCCCTTTTTTCCCTTCTTTGTTAGCTTTTCGATCGGTAAGGCCATTTTTGGGTGCAGGAGAAAAAAATTTTAAAACAATTTTACACCCCTTTTAACCCCCAAAGTTTGTTTGGACTTCCCTTTGCGGGGGTTGAATTACAAAAGAGCCAGAACCTTTTGGAAAGAAAGCCAAAGGGGATTTAAAATTTTGGGAAACAAAAAAAAAAAATGTAAAAGGCTACAAGAGAGAGGGGTTTACCAAAACAATTATAGACCAAAGTATTCTGAAGCCCAAAAGTAAAGATAGGGGGAAAGTTTTAAACAAAACAGGAAAATTAAATTTTAAAAAAAAAATAATTAAGGAAAACAAAAAACCCCCAAAACCCCAACCCTTTATTGGATCATTAACAAACAATTTAAGAGTAAATAAAAAGAAAAATATTGAGTTCAGAAAGTGTATTTCATTCTACTGCGAGGGATACTGTACTTTTGATTTGTATACTCAAATGAAGGTTGTATAAGTTCGCAAATAGTATCAGCATTTGAGCACATAACTAATAGAGAGTGTATTTACATGTGTCCAATGGCGCTTATAGGTCCGCACCTAATTCTAAGAGACCACGCATTGGTTAGAGAAGATGTAGAAATGCGCTTTTTTATGAGTGTGGCTCTTAGAGTAATGTCGGATCAGCGCGTGTTTGTTATGCCGAATTCAGGCGACAAGAAGTTTCAGGATAGTAAAGGAACAGCACAATTTTCCCTATCAGACAATTTCATTAATTTGCGAGTTCGCAATACTCTTAGTAGATCAGCTTTGGTGCACAGGAATGTAAAATTTCCATACTATTAGGGAGCACTATTAGAAAAGATTTAAGACATAGATTTCTAGATCAGATCTCAAACGACTATCTTCATCATTTGCAGATAGAAATAAATTCAGATTGGGGGGGGTCAAAACATTTTATTACGTAGCATAAATTCAGACTGTAGCACGTTTAAAAGTTAAACATATTAGAAAAGAATAGTCTCTAATCAATTCAGAGGAGGTGAATCCCGGTGTGCGCCTAATAGTAGCGTTAAGTAGAGAGGGGCACAACTGTTATCTCATCATCTGAATACGGCAGCCCCACAAGGTAGTTAAAGGTAAATACAAGAGTCAAAATGTGATGTACTATTGATGGAAGACAGAGAGACGTTGTTATCTGATGATGTGAAACTTCTCGATAAGTAGGCAAATAGTTGTTCTTCTTTGGTGTTACAAGGTGTCTATGTTACATTGTCAGATGATCCGGCCAGTCTGCAACTCTTCTCAAATGAGACATACTAGAGCCAATGCGCATGAGGAGTCTCAATGCAGCAGTAAGCCGGGCTCTGGGTTTTAATGCGCAGTGTCCGGAACTACGTTTCGTTGTAAGTTCCGGAACGAGTCCAATCAGCTCGCCCCGCGGGAGACCACTGAGGAGTAGGAGCCGGGTAAGTGCCATTGTGCTCGTTATGCTCATTGGTCAAATGTGCATTAGGAGGATCGCAGGGTGAATGCAATTGAAATGTTATCAATGTCTTGTTTTTATAGTGGACATTTGTTTAGTCTGCAGACAGGTTTATCGTTATGAGTAAGGGCGTGATGTACTGAGCCAGAAACGCCGTCTGGTACAGTTTCGGGTGTTCACTTAGGGTACAACTCTAATCGCTTGGATCCAAACGTGTGACCTTCTTTTGTCTCTATGCTATTTCTTTAAAGACAAGTGATATAATAAAATTTTTTGCATGTTTTCACAAAATCTCAGTGGGTCGTGCTGGATTCAATTTCAAGTATCCCAAAATGGACATTCCAGGTCGGTGTATAGGTGTCTCTGACTGGGATGTGGATGTTCCCAGGGCTGGGGCTAAAAATCTCCCAAAATACTAATGAGATAGTTGGCATTTATGTTATAACTAGGATAGAGAAGGTTTTGTTGATACAATTGCATTTCTTGTCCTCTGTGTCCCATCTACCAGGATAAATTCTAATTGGAACATTTCTCTATTGTGGAAACTTGCCGTTCATAATTTTCCACTAGAGTGGCGGTATCTGAATGTTCTTGCTGTGTGTAGTATAACAGAGTGTATGTGTGGAGACTCATGCGCCTCGAAGTCCAACCTTGTTGCTTGCATTGAAACATTTAGTGATTGATGCTTCATTTACTGACAGCTTGTCTGAAGCGTGGCCGATCACAATGCTGAAGGGATAGCCAAGCCTGCAATTTAAGGAGAGCTGCGTGTGAAGAGATTGTTCCTAATTACACCAATATCTAAGCATGCCCTTGGCCTGTAAACGGTTACAACGAACAGAATGTTTCCTTTTAGAGACGAAGTCACTCCATTATAGTATTTGTCTATTAACAACCACCGATTTGCTGGTCTACAGGTTCTCAGCAGGGAGAGAGGAGAGTTTTGGATAGATAGTATTGAATGTACATGCCAAAAATGGATCTAAATGTCGACTTATGTTGGGCTATTAGTTTAATCTGCAATACTTGGCTGAGTTATCCCAGTTAATATCTGTATCAACAGCATTTAGTACAAATGATCTCTATTCAATGACAGAACCTTTTACTTTATTCATCCTCATCTAATGGGTCTCAAATATAGTGGTTATAGTCTGAGTAAAACAAAAAAATAATAGTTTCTCTATCATTCATATTGAGGTTTCTGCTTGCATCATGTGTATGTTCTCTTATTTCTTCAAATATTTTCGCGAATCATATCGTGTCTTATTTTGAACGTATTCATTACAGAGAAAGTGAAAATGTGATTGTGTCCTTGAAAGATCGTTGCTTTTTATTTTGTAGCATTTTCTTTCACTTTAGATGCATATTTTAGGTCTCCGGATCAGTATTTTTTTTTTAAATGCGCTGCCAGGTGCTTCGCTCGGTTATCACAGAAATTTATATTCAGGGCGTCACGTTGTCAGTGTTTTTTCATTTCCCACAACCCTTTTTTTTTTTTTTTTTACCGCAATCAGAAAAGGAGTGTGTTGCATTGCTGTTTGTTTGAAGGGATCTCATGATTTATGATGGGGCATAAAATGCACCAGAAGGAAACATAACGCATAAAAATATGAAAGTACTGGTACATGCTTTTGGTTTTGTAACAAAATTCTACAAAAAGTGCATGAAAAAACACACATAGCCTAAAAAAGCATGCAGCTTTTAAGATTTTTTTTTTTACTTTAGCCAAAAGAAAATGCTATGCAAAATAGTAGCGTAGAGGGGCTCTAAAGAATAGCATTTTATACTTTATATATAAATTATCCTAGTGTTTAGAGAGCTAAAATCATTTGGGCATCATTCTTTATATGTTGACATATAATCCTTTTTTTCAGTAAAGGGGCGCAGATGTAAATGCTAAAGCTTGTGTAAGACTGCAAGTCATTATGTATTCCATTGTTATATTTCTAAGATATAGGTAGTCTGCGTTTATTTTTCGGAGCTCGAGTAAACTATGGACTTGTCTTTTGCTGCATGGGCTGCACTGTGCTAGGTTAATATTTCACCTAGGTAGAAAGAGAATTTTACCGTTATGTATCTTTGGTAAGAGCCAATTAGTTGTACACCAAAGTAGATCAACACCTTGAAATTTTTTTACATAATACGTTGGAGCACCGCATTATTTAACTGAAACTGTTAAGATTAAAGGCATGGCTGGTGTCGAAGGGGGTGATGGGCAGGCAGGTAGATTTTCTGTGCCCGTTTTATAAGCGATAGGTGCCAAGATAGGGTATGGTGTGTAAGTGATACGCCAGAACTCGACCTTTTCACACAGTGCTGTATGATGTTTTGGTTCGCTACATGGTGGATACAGAGGCCTATGAAAGGCCTCCATAACTGCCATATTAGTGTACCTATTACATCCTGCTATAGTGTGTAATAGGTGTACATTAGTACTGTAGTAGAAGTGATCAAATGATCACATGTTTAAGTCCTCTAGGGGGACTAAGGGCGACATGTATGAACTTTGTAGAATGCACCAGAATGTATGAACCTGCATTGTAGTGCCACTATGACATCTGGCTCAGGCAGACCATCTTTAACTTGGTCTGGCTGTTCTAACTGTTATGCACCTAGGTTTGGCGTTAAAGATTCATAAATGTGTCTAATTCTACGAATGTCTTGCAAAATGCCCCCAAGAACGGCCCAAATCTTTGGCGCATTAAAAAGTGTAGCCCATATGCCTATCGCTCCAAAGTTTGGAGTGCTGCTGTTCATACATATATTGAACAGGACTATGACCGACAACTGGCACAGCCCTGTTCATACATGTCCCCTGTAATATGGTAAAGGGGTTTCTGCCACAAGTTCTACATTTTACATGTACCTCCTGTATCCAGCTCTTGCGCTCTGTCGTGACTAAGAAGGGAGGGCCTGTTGTGTGAGTGTGTTATTTGAAATTGCATATAATGGGACCAGTCAGGAGACTATCACCAGGCCTGTACTCCTATAGTTCAAAGGAAGGTCTTGTTTTATGTAAAGCATTGTGAGTAGCTTCGAGAGGTAAAGTTTTTACCTCACGGTACAAGGGTCTAGGTTGCAAATCCTGCTGGAACCGTTGCAACATGTGGATTTTATTTCTCTTTAGCATGCAACAACATGATTGAGGTCTTGCAGATTCTTTATTTTTTGCACTGTTTGGTACTAATTACTAAGGAGCACAGAGGACGGGTGTAGAATGACAGCACCTGGGGTTTGAACACTCAGTAGCTGCCTGATAGGAGAGGTGATGTCTGAGCATGTGCGACCAGGACTGAGGAGCTCTCAGCCCTGGTCATATCCCCAGGAGACGAGCTTAAATAATGGATCACTAAAGGAGCAGCTAAAACAAAAAACAGTGCAGAATTTTTTAATAATGCTGAATGGTGAAAATGTTTATTATTTAGTTTGCAAGTTTCCCATATCAATTTTACTTTCTTGGCAAAACCCCTTTAATGCAGAAAATTAAAAAAAAGTTGAAAAAATTAAATTTCAATCCCCCTTTTTGCCCTTTTACATATAAAATGGTAAATAAATCTGTTTTATTAAAATATAACGTCATAGAAGAAAAGAAAAATTCCCAATTTCAAAAAAAGCATTTTCTAGTCCTTTTGTGTCCTCAAAAATTGGAATAAAAAATACACATTGGTCTGCAAAAAACAAGCCCTTATTCAGGTCCATACAGATATAGCAGAACTAAACATGACAGATAACGCACCATGTTATCCTAATTTTTTCAATGCATTTTGTCCTGAAAAAAAAACAGCCCTCTATGGCTATGTAGATGAAAAAAAAGTTATGGCTCTTGGAAGGTGGAGGGGAGGGTGGAATGAAAAGCACAAATAGCTGGGTTATTAAGGGGTTAAAATATTATTTTCTAAATAATGTTTAGTAAAGTTCGACACTTTCGTAGTTCACTTTGATTACATCTTCTGTAAACTTCTATAGTTCCACATCAACTTTTAGATGACAGAAAGCTCAGTAGTTTTGTCTCCAAACACAGGGTTTAGTATTGGGGTATGTTCACACGGTGTGTTGAGTCCGTGTGAACATATGTTTTTAGATGCGTATTTCGATCCATCTATCGAACCCAAACACACATCTAATAATGTGCAATGTGATTTTACATTGTTTTCACTGTGAAACATGCATCGGCATTCAGACAAGTGATCGCCAATGCGTGTTTCATTGTGTCTTTCGCAATGTCATGTCAATGGCATGTCAATTCTTGATCCGAAAGACGCCCTATTTAAAACTATAGGGTGCAATCATGCTGCAGCCAAAACGCATCCAAACACGCGTGGATACGTGTTGGATGCGTTTTGGATCCAATCGCCGCGGCATTTTTTGATGCAGTTTTCGGATCCAAAATTGGATCCAAAAATGCTGTGTGAACATGCCCTTATAGGGCAGCCTTTTAAGCCACGCCACATAGTCCTGCCTCCCAATGCTTTCAACATGAAGGAGGAAACAAAGGGAATCCACTGAGTTTTTAAAAAAAAAAAAGGAAGAAAGACAAAGCATAGAAAAGGATCCTGGGGCTTGTTGTTTTACAGGGCATAGGGAAAGGGTTTTCAAACAGGAAACTCTGCTGCTTCACTGCAGTAAAGGTAGGCTACATACATCACAGGAAAATCACAAACTAGCACAGTAAGATGATTGAACTCTCAAGCCAGCGATTTGAGATTTGGTTTTATTTATTTATTGGGTTTTACGGTCAAAAAACTTTTAAAAAACAAAAATTGTCAGTTTAAACGATTTTATATTTGTAAGGGTAAAAAAAACACTCCTCAAGTTCAGCCGTTTGAGATGTGTTGTTATCTAGATTGATGGTCAATGGTCCAAACATCATTTAAAAAATTCCTTCTAGACTCCAAACGAGTTTGAATTCTGTTTTCCAGCAATGGTTTGTTGTGCTTGTTCGCTGACTCTGCTTTGGTGTTTGTTCACTGCTCTAAGGCTGTGTCTCCACTGCACATGTTTTCAGTCTTTTCTTTGGCGTTTTTTCATTTTCTGAAACTGCTGAAAAAACAACTTTAAACAGATCCCGTAGACTTTAATAGTAAAAATGTTCTATAGTTTCCACAGAATGTTTTTTTTTTCTGCTCCTGGCAGTTTTTTGAAACATGTTGCAAAGATGACAGGGCAGAAATTTACTATCAAAGTCCATGGCCAGACCTTTTTTTGGTGATTTTTGCAAAAATCCACAGCAATTTAATGCTGTGTTGTTTTGCAGAACTCCACAGCCTTATTCATCTGTACAAAAAATTATATGCAAGTACAAACAAGATGGGAATGTCCAGCCGTCATACCGCTCAGGAAGGAGACAAGTTCTGTGTCTCAGAGATGAATGTGCTTTGGTCCGACATGGGCATAACAACCCAAGAACAAAAGCCAAATCGCTTCTGAAGATGCATTTCTAGCAGCATTTGGCATTTTTACCTACCATTTTTTTTAAGTGCAGCAGGCAGCTGATAAGTGTAAGTCAATATGGAAATATAAATTTCACTTTGAACATTGCGGGTTGCTTTTTGTTTTTGCAGTTTTGTAATTAGTTTTTTTAGCACAGTATGCTGCAGGTTTTTAATTTGTTTTTTTTGTATGTTTTTTTTTAGCACAGTATGCTGCAGGTATAATGCTTTTTCAGGAAGTTTGTGCCATTTTCCTCCATTATTAATTTTAATTTTAAATTTTAAGTATTAAAATATGCATAAAGCATGAATACGCATGTAGTTTTTGAGACATTTCTTCAGTCACAAAACACAGTGAAAAAGCTGTGCACAGGGATTTAACTAGAATTCATAGAGACCTACTGCAAAATGAGATGGGCCCTCCACCTAATGGCAATAAACGAAAAGAGCAGCATTAGAAGTGATAATTCAAGGTATAAATGCTACCGGCATATAGTAATACTGGAGTACAGAGAACAACTAACTACTTGTTCTCTACAAAAAGTAACATTGGGGCACATTTATCAAGGCAGTTGCGCCAGAATTCTGTCACAATTTGTGCTGTAAATAATGTCTTACAAGCTTTACACCACATTTACTATGTGTATTATGCTATATGTATGGTTTTTTTTTACCTGGTATTTTTCCATAGGCTTCAATGTGGCAAATAGAAACTCATAACATTTTTTTTTCTAAATGTAACACTTTTTGCGGTGTCTAGTAGGTTAATAGCCATTATGACACACGATATATCATAGGTCATAAACAATCATTATTGAGCATTCTTCATTAAATTTTATTTATTTCATACAAAAATCCGCTGTTAAATATCGTTCTTCATAAAATTGTACGAATATAGAAAAGGTAGTATACTCAAGTGGTGTGCGAACATTAATTACTGTGTATTTCTGCAAAAAACACATCAATAAACACACCAAAAAAATGCATAAAAAAATGCTTCATGTGAAAGTGCCCTAAGGGCCGTTCACATGGCACAGTGCAAATACCGGTCGGAAATCCCGACCGGTATTTACACTGTTTTCGGGCCGTGCACGCGGCCGCTGGGGGACGTCTTTTCTCCGCGGTTTGCGGAGAAAAGCCCTCCTCCTTTGCATAGATATGTTCATATTCTGCCCAAAAACTGGGCGGAAGAATGAACATGTTCTATTGTTTTTCGGTCTGCCGGCGGTCTAAGAAACCGTCCGGCGTAGAACCCGTGCAGTGGGGACCGCTGCGTGGGTTTTCCATAGAGGTCCATAATAAAAGTTGTCACCCGGTTTGCAGACGGCTTTCAAAACCTAAAACCGTGTGAAAACCCGTGCCGTGGGGACAAGTGCTAAGGCTGCTTTCACACAGCGCAGTTTTGGGGCAGTTTTAACTGTGCTCCAGTTATGTTCCTTTTTACCAGCAAGCTTTTTTCACTTATTTGAACTGTTTGGAAAGTGAGTAATCAATTAATGTTTTTATAATCCACAAGACTTCAAACACAGTAATTGATTACTTACCTGAAACACCTTTCCGAACAATTTAGACAATTGAAAGAAGCTTGCTGGTAATAAGGGCAGTTTCATTGGAGCACAGTTAGGGAGCTTTCACACAGCGCAGTTTTGGTGCAGTTTTAACTGCGCTCCAATTAAACTACCTTTATTGCCAGTAAGCTTCTTTCACTTATCTAAACGGTTTATAAAGTGAGTAATCAATTAGTGTGTTTATAATCCTCAAGGCTTCAAACACAGTAATTGATTACGTGAAACACCTCTCTGAACAATTTAGACAACTGAAAGAAGCTTGCTGCTAATAAAGGCAGTTTAATTGGAGCGTAGTTAAAACTGAATCAAAACTGCGCTGTGTGAAAGCTCCCTTAAAACTACACCAAAACTGCTCTGTGTGAAAGCACCCTAAGTGAGTAATCGATTATTGTGTTTAGTATAAACCACGAGCACAATAATGGATTACTTTCCTGCAACACTTTTCTAATCAATTTAGGATAATGAAGGCAGCTTGCCATTATTAAAGGCAGTTTCACTGCAGTGCAGTACTGCAACAGAGACACAGCACCAAAACTGCAGCAAAACATTGTGATTACAAAAATATCCAACATGCAAAAAATAGAACAATCACATAAAACCAAATGAATCCAGTACCTTTTTTTGTTACTAACATCATGACTAGCATATTACATGGGTGTTTTGTGCCGGAGATTGCAACACACCAGAAGCATATGCTCACCATAGAGCAATGGCTTTAGGTTTGATTGCTATATCCCACATGATGCACTGTGCTATGATCTCAAGCAAGACATAATAGCCACAATATCAGAGAGGGAAGGATTTAAAATTGCTGCACTGTTAGACCTTGTGATGGCAAAATTGCAGACACTTGACATGGGATGTAGATGTGCCATTACCAAGCACGCATACATGCTGGCCTTTTGGAGATATTCAGGAATAGAAAGTAAAAAGTTGTTCATTCAACCCATAACATTGAGGACAATTTCTCTTGCAGAGACTATATTAGACCTGTGTTTGTTCTCTGCAGCACTTACTAAGAATCCTGGGTAATGTGGTGTACACAGCAAATCACATTCCCATTACAACTATTTATTTTAATACACGTCTAATTAAATAAACTAAACTTTTTTTTTGCTGGAAGTCTTTATCTGTGACCACCATTTCCCAGAAGAGTAATGTTGCAAAGTAGCATGAAATAAAGTGCTGTGGTTTTTCTCCATTAGTGTATTACAGTTCCCCCTTTTAATTGTGCGGATGGAGTATTCTCTTGCCTGTCAATAAATGCGATTCACGCTTCTCTATGTGGCTTTATTGGAGATTTTAACGGATGCAGCAAATGGAACTTTAAAGTTTTTATGCATTACCGATTAAAAAAAACCATAGCTTTTAAAGAAATAAAGTAAAGAAGCACCCACATCTCGAAATGGGTGAATCTGTCAAAAATAGATTTACCAGTGAAAGGTGACGGTGGCAGGGGCACCATGCATGCAGGTGTGTAGTGTGATAGTCAAGTGGGCGTACCAGATGTTTATGGGATTTTTAAAGCACATTGCGAAGAAGAACCACAGAGTCACAGTTGCTCTTGAGTCTTGGCAAGCTTAAAGGGGTGTGCTCACCATGCTGTTTCACAGAGACTTCACCATCAGATTCAGTCTTGTGCTTCTTGGTCAGGTTGTCAGGTTCTATAGCAGTGATTGGCATATCAGCTCTGCTATTACTAGCTGAGCCTATTTAAGTGACATGAGTACAGAAGGTTTGTAAACTGACGTGCCCAAGACTACAGAGTTCTAAAGGGTTAAATCTCATCAGTAACTTAGATAAACAAGCTCCTGTGCTGGAGATAACACTCAGTGACATCACCATGGTCAGACAGGGCAGTTAGAACAGTGAGAGCAAAAAGAGATGGTTGGTAACCAAGGGAAGTTTGTGTAAATCAGCAGGAGATACAATCTCCTATCTCCTAAACAAAGCAAAATCAGAACAGCAATGTATTTGGAAATGGTCTTTACTTACTTTGCCTACATGTGAATCATTGTGATGAGAAAACCCATTTTACTCGTGGCACTTAGCTATAGAATGTCCAGTTACAAACACAACAGTTTATCTCAGACAGATTATCTCTCATGAGGGGTATCTCTTTTTCAGTGCTCTCCCCCACATGTACCTGTTTCCACCATAGCAGCCAAGAAGGTATTGCCTGCAGGCAACTTTCTGACGATCTTCAAGACCTAGCCGTACTGACACCTTCCTGCTAGGGTTAAACTAGGCCATAAATGTTAACCTAGCAATCTAAGACCTGGTGACTGGATACTGTGTATCCCTACATGTGGAAGGTCTCTTACTTGCCTTCTGTTTTCTCTATATTCTGTGAGTTTCTCTCTATCTGAGTCTGATGTTACTGATTTATGCCTGCTTCTGCTCTACCGCTGGCTCATGGCCAGATGATCCCTTTTTATACTGCAACACTCAAACTCTAAAAATTACCAAAAATAACCAACAGCAACTAAAACTACTACTGAACTGGCTGTCTAACATGGCAGGTCTTGTATATGTCTCCAGCCCTTCCCTTCTAACCAAAGCCTCTAGTAATTCCTGATTCCCTGCTGGTGGCTCTGGTGCTTAAAGCACCAGCATTTTAAAATAATGAAAAGTTATTCTTACTTATATGTAAATAATATATATACAGGTATACTCGGTACAAACAAATGTATAATACTAAAATATATATTTAAGACCACTGGTAGAGGTTGCACACTCTACACCTGCATTTCCCTTACAGGTGATTATCATATCAGGCAGCCGCTTTTACCCCATATATATAACGCAATGGAGACTGAAATGAGTGTCCATATTTTAGCAGTTCAGCCTCCAGTTATTTGCAAGATATAGTGCTCCCAAACAGGAACATAATGAAAGACCCAGCAAATCAAATTTTCTACAGATTTTCATTAGCAGTCATCTGGGAATAAACAGTGCTGCTTTTTACTATATCAAGCTTTTATGTTAGAAGGCACATATCTATAGTACAGATGCACAGTCTTCTCAGTCTTCACAGACAGTTCTCTTTAAGGTCTTGGTCCGTAGGCAATGTTAGTAGTCATTCTCCCTCGTTATTAGTCTCACACATTTCTGTCACACCCAGTACTTAGGCACCAGGGGCGTAACTAGAGAAGCCTGGTCCCCACAACAAACTTTTGGATGCGCCACGACCACGAACATTTACTGAGACCTCTTAAGTCATGCAGATACTAGATAATACAAGGAGTGACTACCTCACCATCATACTGCTACCAAACAAATCCCACTATACCAAGACCAACATTACCAATAACGCTACTACAAATTAACCTGATTATACTGCAAGAGCCTGACCTAAAGTTACCACCACATAGTGACTGATTATTACCCCTATACTATTACTGAATAAAGATCAGTATACAAAAAAACAATGTTACTGCCATATAGTGGTATATAGCAATGTACACCGATGCCCTACAGACTAGATATTACCTCCATACAATGACCATATAGTGGTATATAGCAGTGTACACAGATGCCCTACAGACTGTATATTACCACCATACAGTGACCATATAGTGATAGATACCAGTTTACACAGACTCTGCAGATTGTAAATTACCTCAATACAGTGACCATATAGTGTTAGATACCAGTGTACACAGACTCTGCAGACATATGAGTGATTACAGAGCAGTTACATCTTGTGACTCACAGGTGACATTTCTCAAGATTGTTGACTTTCCCTTTTGTTCTGTATCTGGTCCACACTGCCATGATGACTTCTCCCGGCCACCACCCGTCCCTGAAGATTTGGACACAAATATCTTAGGATTTATTTATGGAACATGGCATGCCATTATGTAGACCAAGCATTTCTCACCCTTCGTCTCACTCATAAACCCTAATAGATTGTAAGCTCTTGTAAACAGGGTCCTCGCACCTTGGGACTCATGCATGGAAACTGACTAGGTCTAAAACTCACTTTGTTGCCCACAGCAACCAATTAGGGTGCCCATTTCATTTCATATAGTGTTCTGGAAAAATGAGAGGGAAACTCTGATTGGCTGCTACGAGCAACAAAATGAGTCTTAGATCTAGAAAATTTTCATACATATGGCCCCTTGTGTCTGATCTGTAAATTTATTTTTTTACTGTGTAATGTTTTTCTTTTTTTTTCTGCACTTATACACTTTAAATTGTAAAGTGCTGCGGAATATGTTGGTGCTATGTAAATAAAGATTATTATTCTTCTACGGCAACATACTTATCTTTTTAAGGGTACATTCACATAGTGGATTTGGATACTGATTCTCAGAGCGGATTCAGTGCTGAATCTGCCCCAGAATCGGCATCCAATCTGATGGTAAACCAAGCTCCATTATACCCTATGTAAAAGAATAGTAGTTCAGGTGAGACTGATTTAACTCGAGTATTTTCATTGAGTATTGTAACGACGACAAAGAACTGAGAAAACAACGTTTTCAGCTCTGACACTTTCATACCCTGCTGCACACAATACAAACTCTTAAACCCACATGCTAACACAACAACTTTTGGTCATGAGGGGTTTTTTATTTTTCATACTTTTCATATTTTTATGCAAGACAATTTTTTATTGGTATCATTTAAGGTACTATATAATGTAGTGTTAAACCGCCCAAAAACATGTTGTATGGTGGAGTGGAAGAAAAACACAATTATGCCATTATTTTTTGTTTTTCATGTGGTAAGTGACACGTTATCTTTATTCTGTAGGTCAGTATGATTCTGGAAATACCGAATGTTTTCAATAGGTCTTACTACTTAAAGAGAACCTGTCACATAGTTTTTGCCCCCCTAGCTAAGGACAGAACAAGGTAGTGTCAGACCTGCTGTTTCCAGTGCTGTGTCTCTTATTCTGTATGGTGCTGTAGTTTTCGTGTATTTAATGCTCAAATCTGACTCTTTTCTGGCTGAAAACTGCATTCGAAGAGTCATTCAGAGTGTCAGTTTTTTCAAACCCCGCCCACCTGAGGCTAGCCCCACCCACATCAACTGACAAACCTATTACTTTGAATAAGCAGAAACATGTGAATAACTGTCATTGGCGGGATAGCCTTTGGTGGGTGAGCTAACACCTCATGATAAGATTTTGAGGGTTAAAAGCTCTAAAACTGCTGCATCTTACAGAATAAGGGACACAGCGCTGGAAACAGCAGGTCTGACACTGGCTTGTGCTGCCCTCAGCAAGGGAGGCATAAACTATGTGACAGGTTCCCTTTAAAAAAAAATTATATATTTTTTAAATGTTTTGTGTTTGTATCACCATGGTCTGAGGCCAACAACTTTTTTTTCCATCTATGGACCTGTGTAAAGGCTTGTAGTTTTTTGCGGGCTGAAGTGTAGTTTTTATTGATACCATTTTAAGGGTTCTTTTTTACAACTTTCAATTTCTTGGGGAAGCAAAGCAACAACAAAAAACCCAAAAAACAATTCTGGCGTTTTTCATTATGGTGTTTAATATGCAGTATGGTTATGTTTTAATATCAGGCTTTGATGTTGATACAAGTTATGTCTAATTCTTTACTGTTTATTTTTCTTTCTTATTTGTGAAACCGTAAAAAGGGTGATGATATAATGATATAAACTTTTACTTTTTTAATATTTTCATAGCTTTTTACATTTTCTAAAAAAATTTTTTTTATCTTTCTTGAGTCCCACTAGCTTACTTGACCACTTGAGGACATGATTGCTTATACACTATACTGCAATTCTTCTGAAGCAAGCCTGCACAACATACAGCCCGCTAAAGGATTTTTGGTGGCCCGCAATTGCCCACAAAGAGGCAAGGCTTGTGTAAACCCTACCCAAAAGGGCAGCACTGCCCAAATTGAGGACATTTTTGGACAGTCAAAGGGCAGTCCCACACGGTTCGGCCCCTAAATCTTGCCAAGTTGTGCAGGTCTGTTTTAGAGCAATAACTAGATGGTCGGGATCTGAATCATTTAGGAATAAGAATTAGAATCACAGGGAGGTAGCCAAGGAAGGAATATCACCACAATTAGCAGCCAGGGAGGCCCTTTTTGAAAAAGCTTACAATCTCAGTAAATAAGGCGACTCAAAAGGTGAAATTCCCTGTTTTGCACAATGATCCAGTCTTTTTTTTATATGAAAAAAGTAGTAGTAGACAGAAAGCTACATGAACTATGTGTCAGCCGGTATATATATATATATTGTAAGAGGGCACAAGGTGCCATCGTGGATGGACGGTATGTGTCGCCGATGTCCCTGGCATGGGTGAAGTAAAGCCAAAAATGTCTTTTTGTGTCAGTAACACTAGGTTGCGGACACCTATTTGTTATATAGAACAGCTGCCTTAAGCGGCTGATCCGGGTCCGGCTTTTACTGGAATGGCCGAAGAGATGGGTGGGATGGCCATTCCCCACACCCAGGTCCAGGATTTACCGGGGCCTGTAAGAGCCGGAGCTATGGAGAGACAGGGTGTGGTTCCAAGACTGAGGTGTGAGTCAGTCTTAGAGGAATGGAGCCTGTGCTGGAGGTGTTCAGGGGGCTCTGCCAATTCCAAGAGATTGTATCCACTACCCAAAGCATCCAACGGGTGAGACCGCCAAGTTCTGGCGGAGGATTTAAATATGCATTAGTTAAACTGAAGTAAGCTGATGTTTTGTTGATATCCTTTTGTATAAGACTTACCTTCTGTGGATGCTGTGTGGACAAAAATAAAACCGCTTGTGTTAATACCTGAACATTTGCCTGCCAGTCTGCTTACCCTGAGGCTACCTTTGAGCACATCCCACAATGGTGGAGGCATGCGAAGGGCATAGATCCCCCATATATGTCCTGGTTAAAGCTGCAGCACAGCTCCAGTTCACAGCACACAAAATGAGGAGGTGATTAAACACCTGGTACAGGCGAACCTGCAGCAACAGCAAGCTAAAAGCACAGCAACAGCAAGCACAGCAGGAAACAAACCGCCTGCATATGCAACAGATGGCAGTACTGACAAAAGCAGCCCAAAAGACAAAAGTGCGCCAGTTCCCCATCCCAAGATGACGGACGCATGCCAGACGTTCGGTAAAGAGGCGCTGCAGAAAATGACTCTGAGGAACGACGTGGAGGTTTTTCCGGCAGTTTTTGAACATGTCGCAGACCGTGAGAAGTTTGCCCCAGGAGCAGTGGGGCCGAGGTGTTGGCCCCATATCTGACTGGGGAGCCCCAAAAGGCGTACTAGGACCTGCCCTGCAAGACGCCAAGGAGTAAAAGGAAGCTGAAAGCGGAGATCCTGGGCCCGTTTTTGGGTAAAAATTGGCGGCCCGGGGCGCAGAGGGTGAAATTCTGGGGCTATAAAACGACAAGCCACCGAGGTCGCAGCTGTTCGAATGCTGCCACCTGGTCCAGAAGTGGCTACAGCCCGATACCTGCTCCCCATCCCAAAAGGTGGAGCGTGTGGTCATGGACCGGTTCCACGCGCTCCTCCCAGACCTTGCAGTGTTTGGGTTGCTCAGGGAGACCCCCAATCGGCGGATGAACTGGTGGGGTTGGGTAGAAAGTTTCCCAAATGCATGGGGGCTTTCCCTGGGGGGGAACGGGAACCTAAAATCCCTGTGTGGGGAGACCCCCCGGCAGTTAGAGGGTCCAAAGTCAGGCCCCAATATCCCCGAGAGGGTCGTCTAAAAACCCAGGCGGACCGGAGCCCATAGCAAGGGGGCCCACCAGGGAACCTGTCTGCTGGCGGTGCCCATGCCCCAGGCCATGTAGTGGCCCAGTCCCCCTGACCACGGAGCTAATGGAGTGTTCGGTGTGGGCCGACATTGCTCCATGTTTGCCCATGCGGTGTGCAGTGCCCTGCCCATCCCAGGAAGGGACCCCAGATCTGCACTATAAAGGTCAATGGGACTGTGGGAACTGGACTATTGGACTCAGGGAGTTTTGGTTACTCTCCTGTTCGGTGCTCTACCTCATGTGGTGATCCCTGGGAAAACTCGGGGTGTAACATTTTGTGAAACGGGGATACCAGAGGGTAACCCAGTGGCCGAGTGGCCCCTCGAAACTGACTTGGGACTCAAGCACATCTTGTGTGGCGTTGTTAAGAACTTGATGCAACGATGTGATCATTGGTCGTGATTTCCCTATTTTCTGGGACCTGTGGGTAGAGTTGTGTTGCCAAAGACCCCCAAGACAAGGGCATCCAGAGTGTACTAACCCTGAGGTAACCTCGGTTTTCCCCCTGACGGTCCTAGCAGGGGACAATGGGGAGGAGTCAGGATCAGAGGAAAATGTCCCCCGACCGGGAAGTTTCCCGGGGAAACTTTGGGACGGCCCAACTCCAAGACCTTACTTTAAAAGGGCATTGGAGGGGTGGTAGTCATTAATGGGGTTCCCCAAGAGCTGGGGGCTGATGAGCGGTACCCCCACTTCGCCATGAATGGCGACCTACTATATCGGGTAACCAAGGTGAGAGAGGACTTGGTGGAACAGCTCTTGGTGCCTAGGCTCTATCGGCGCATGGTCCTAGACATGGCGCACTCTCATGTTTAGGGGGACACCTAGGGACAGATAAGACCCTGGAGAGGACCTGCAGAGATTTTTTTGGCCCGGGCTGTTATCGTGAGGTTCGGGATTATTGCCATTCATGTTCTGTGTGTCAAGGCACCACCCCGGGAGCCCACATCCGCAGTCCCCAAGTACCGCTGCCCAGTATCGAGGTGCCCATGGAGTGAGTGGCCATGGATTTAGGGGGAAACCTCTGTTGAAATCTGCCCGGGGACACCAATATATCTTAGTGGTATTAGACTACGCGACCCAGATACCAGAGGCCGTGCCTTGAGAAATATGCCCTCTAAAATATTGCCAGAGAGTTATTCCACATTTTCTCCCGAACAGGGATTCCCAAGGAGATCCTGACGATCAAGGACCCCTTTATGTCCAGGTGATGAGGGACTTATGTAAGTGCTAAAGGTGACCCAGTTACCACCTCAGTGTACCACCCACAAACGGACGGGCTCTGGAAAGGTTTAATAAGACCTTGAAGCCATGCTTAAGAAAGTGGTTGAAAAGGATGGCCGCCATTGTATTGCCAGTTTACCATACCTTCTGTTCTCCATTAGAGAATTGCCACAGGCCTCTACGGGATTTTCCCCTTTTGAAATTAATTTAAAATTTGGGCCGACCACCAAGGGTTTGCTAGACGTGGCGAAAGAAACCTATGAGAACGAGGGCACCCCTTATAAGAGTGTGATCGAACACATCACACGATGCAAGAGAGAGTCGTCCAGGTAAAAGCCCATTGTTAAAGAACACCGCTTCCGACTCAGGAAGCCCAGGCCAGGGTGTATAATAGGAATGCTCGAGTTAGACAATTCAGTCCAGGAGACAGGGTACTGGTACTCGTACCAACCGTGGAGAGCAAATTCCTAGCCAAATGGCAGGGGCCATACAAGATTGTTGAAAGAGTGGGAGAGGTAAACTACAAGGTCCACCAGCCGGGTAAGATGAAGCCCTTCCAGATCTATCATATTAATTTGATTAAGCCCTGGAAAGGGGAGAGGATTCCCTGGGGGCCCCTTATCTAGTGTCCCAGTCAGAGTCAGGAGTAAAATTGGTGAACATTGCAGACACATTGTCCCCCTCCCAAAGACAACAATGCAAAGAACTCCTACAACAGAATAGAGACCTGTTTATGGAGGATCCCTGGCTCACCAATGTTATTAAACATGAAATCCTTACAGAGCCCCAAGTGAGGGTTTATATAAAACCTATAGGAATCCCGAGGCCCGCCGGGAGGTAATTGCACAGGAGGTCCATAGGATGATGGAATTAGGGTCATCGAAAAGTCCCCAAAAACGGGTGGCCAGCCCCCTAGTCCCCTAGTGCCCAAGCCCAAGGCGAGTGGCGTTTCTGTAACGACTATCGCAAGCTGAACGAGGTCTCTAAGGTAGATGCTTATCCCATGCCGAGGGAGACAGCTCATTGAAAGACTAGGGGCCCGCTCGATACATCACTACCTTTGATCTGACCAAGGGATATGACATTTCCTTTGTCAAAAGAAGTTAGAGAGAAGATAGCTTTCTCCACACCTGAGGGGGCGTTTCCCGTACTCCGAATGCCGTTTGGGACTGCAGGTGTGCCCCAGCAACATTCCAAAGGGCATGGACCATGTCTTTAAGTCCCCATAGAAAGTATGCTTTCCGCTTACTTGGATGACAATCATCTACAGCCGTGACCCGGGAAAGCCACCTCCCTAAAGTGCAGTTGGTTTTTGGAGGCCTTAAGACGCACCGGTTTTAAAAATAAACCCAAGTAAGTGCGCCATGGGATGGCAGAGGCCCGGTACCTGGGTATAAACGTAGGGGAGGCGAAATAAAGTCCCAATTGAACAAAATAGAGGCGATTCAGGGGTGACCCCGACCCCTTACAAGGCGTTTCCGGGGATAGTGGGGTATTATCAGAGGTTTATCCCCAAGTTTGCACAGGTGGCAGTACCGTTATCCGACCATACTAAAGGCACCAAGGGTACCACAGTTAAGTGGTCTCCAGAAGCGAAGAGAGCTTTTCGGAGCTCAAAACAGGTCCTAAGTGGACAGCCAGTTTGGTGGCTCCAGATTCTACTAAGGAGTTTGTCGGCAAACCAACGCATCAGAGGTGGGTCTGGGGCCGTGATGTCCCAGGTAATAAATGGGGAAAGAACACCCCGTCATAAAACCTGAGTCGCAAGCTGTTCCCTGCGGAACCAATTATTTTATTGTAGAGAAAGAAGGCTTAGCAATAAAGTGGGCCCTGGACTCCCTGAGTTACTATCTGTTAGAGAGACGGTTCAGACTCATTTCGGATCATGCCCCTCTGAAGTGGATGAGTGAAAGGAAGGGTAATAATGCCCGAGTGACCCACTGGTTTCTGGCCCCCGCAGATTTCCATTTACAGTAGAACATAGGCCGGGGAAGCTAACAGGGGAATGCGGATGCCCTTTCCAGGACGCACTGTATGCTGGCGGGGAAAATGCCCAACCCCCTGGCGTTGGGCAGAGGGGGGGGGGTATGTAAGAGGGCACAAGGTGCCATCGTGGATGGACGGTATGTGTCGCCGATGTCCCTGGCATCGGTGAAGTAAAAGCCAAAATGTCTTTTTGTGTCAGTAACACTAGGTTGCGGACACCTATTTGTTAGTATAGAACAGCTGCCTTAAAACGGCTGATCGGGTCCGGCTTTTACTGGAATGGCCGAAAGATGGGTTGGACGGCCATTCCCCACACTCCAGTCCAGGATTTACAAGGCCTGTAAGAGCCTGGAGCTAGGGGGAGACAGGTGTGGGTTCCAAGACTGAGGTGTGAGTCAGTCTGTAGAAAGGGAAAGGAAACTCTGTGCTGGAGGGTTCAGGGGCTCTGCCAATTCCAAGAGGACTGTATCCACTACCCAAAGCATCCAACGGGTGAGACCGCCAAGCTCTGGCGGAGGACTTATATGCACTAGTTAAAGCTGAAGTAAGCTGATGTTTTGTTTGATATCCACTGTATAAGACTTACCTTCTGTGGATGCTGTGTGGACAAAATAAAGCCGCCTGTGTTATACCTGAACATTTGCCTGCCAGTCTGCTTACCCTGAGGCTACCGTTGAGCTACATCCCACAATATATATATATATTATATATATATATATATATATATATATATATATATATATATATATATATATATATTTGTGCAGACATATACAGTAAAATGCATCTGTGTTTGGTAGATATGGAATTAAGTGATCGGATATTAAGAAATAGTGTAGAAGGTATTGGAAAGAGAAAAGAGTTAGATCTTGCCTAAAAAGATGTGTTTTAAGGGCATCCTTAAAACAGTGAATAATGAAAATTATCCTGATTATCCAGGGTATCATATTCTAGAGAACTGGTGAGTTTTGCAGGCAGGAGGGTGACGTTGGGATTCTGAAAGCTTTTAGTAAAATATAGGTATCAGTACATTAAATAGAACTTTATAGATGAGACCAATAAGTTTAAATTGAATTCTAAATAGAACAGGCAACCATTGTAGTGATGAGGACAAGGAAGAGGCTTCAGTGTAGTGGTTTGGCAGGAACATGAACCTGGTTGCTTAATTCGGAATCGCTTAGAGATTGAAATTCAGAGTGACCTAAGGTAAACAAGAAAAAATCATAGCAACTATAAGGGTGCATTCCCACCCTTTTTTTGGCACGTAGGGGAACGGCTTTTGTCTGTGGTTTGCGGATTCAAGCTCTCCCCCTTCACACCCACATGTTCATGTTCTGCCCAAAAACCAGGTGGAAGAATGAACATGTTCTAAGTTTTTCTGATTGCTTGGGGTGTCAAAAACTGTCCGGTGGAAAATCCGTTCAGTGGGGACTGCTGAATGAATTTTCTTTTAAAGTCTAATGGGGAGCGCTGCATGTCAGTTTTCAGACTGTTTCTAAAACCGCAAGCCATCTGAAAAACCGACCAAAATAGCATGCCATGGGGATAAGCCCTAAGAGTCTGGTCATTTCCACAATATAAAAAGGACAGATTCTGGAGAGATTTCTGAGTTGCACGTGACATAAGCATCGAAGTAATCCAATTTAAGGGATAAAACATGACCCAAAGTTAGTGCACATGCTGCCTAAGAGTTATGGTAGTACTAGAAATAAAAATGGAAATATCATGTTTAGGTAAGTTAATAGGTAGATAACGACAACTGACAGTCACTGCCATCTTGTAGTAATATGGGGTTGAGGTCATGGAAAGAGGTGTATAATTTGATGTCATCAGCGTAAAGATGGCCCAGTTTTAGTAAGTTATCACGTTTTCAAATACAAATTCTAGAGCATCTTTTCTTAAAACACTACATTGTTTAGTTCATTTGTTTATTCCTTCTGGAAATATCTGTAAAACGTGGCAATAGCTCTTACCATTCCCTTTGTCAATGGGGTGTCTCCTTACATTTTGATGCAGTGCAGTGATTGGTCAATGCCAGAATAGGCAGCACCTACTGTAGCTCCCCATAACCAAAACTGTTACACCCAGTTGTAAATTAATTAATCTGTTTCTATGATGAACAACAAAGTAATAGCACAATGTAGAGCTCTTAGAAAAGATGCTTCAGAATTATTATTTTAGAAACACAATCTAAAACTGACAGGTTCTTAATACTGTGTAATTCTACTTTAACTCCTTAACGACCACACACTGTCTTTTGACGGCGGTTGGTGCGGGTCGTTCGTCTGCAGCGACGTCTGCAGCTGCGCTGAGATCGGGGCTGTGCTACACAGAGCATCTCTTGCGAGCAGCGGGTTGAGGAGGAAAACTCCGCAACCCGGTGATTTAACCCTTTGATTGCGGCGGTGCGTTACCGCAGCGCAATCAATGTGTTCCCCTGCTCTGTCGGGTGATCGGAACACCCGGTGACCCGACAGAGCCCGGGGAACAGCTGCACAGTCAGCCCTGATCTAGAGTGGCCCCAGGGCTGTCTGTGATTGAAGCCAATGACCCGGATAAACTGTGTGCTGTCCAGATCACTGCCTGTGTCAAAGTGACACAGATTAGAATGTATTAGCATATATAAATATGCTAATACATTACTAAGTGTAAAAAAAAAACTAAAAAAAATGTAAAACAGTTCTCCCTTCATGGAATTAAAAAAAACTAAAAAAAACAAAACAGAAAAAGTGTAAGAAAAAAATCATTAAAAAAAAAATAAAATAAATATTTAGTAAAAAATAATTGTGCATAAATTATACACACAAAAAAACCTACACATATTAGGTATCCACATGACCGTAATAACCTGTAGAATTAATCTAACAAGTTATTAAGTGTGAAATGTGAATGGTGTAAAAAAAATATATATTTTTTTTTAAATAAAAAAAATACCTTAATTATTTATAAGTGAACCTAAACTATTCCCCCATAAAGCACAACTTGTCCCGAATAAAACGAGGCCTCATACAACTGCGAGATTGAAAAAATAAAAAAGTTACAACTGTTGAAACGCAAGGAGGCAAAAACTAAAAAAAATTTCTGGTCATTAACTACTTTTCAGGTGTTCGGCTTAAGGTGTTAAATGATTGCAGATCCTGTCACAAAAGTCTGGAAGTCCTAGCTGAACTGTGGCATAAAATTTGTCTGCACAACTGCATGATAATGCCTGGTGTGCAGATGCAACCTTATGTTTGATGCAAATGAACAGATGCAGACATAGCTATGAAACAAATGGCAGAGTCTATCTCCGGAAGAACATATGACATAGCAGTTTTACTAAACATTCTATCCGCTGAAGTGGTTCTCACAAGGTTGTAAGTAGAACAGAAAGTGGGATTCACACCAGGTAAAATAAGTTTCATTGATCTATTCTAGTCTGTAAGTAGCGGCCTGGAAAAAAATCTTACATGTGCTCCCCAAACAGTAATGTTTTTCTGTTCCTGTATTACAAATGATAGGTGACACCTGTGTTATACCCCAGGAATCATTCTCGGTCTTGAATGTATTTGTGACATATCTCTGCCATACATTAGTGGTGGATGTCTCTGTGAGAGTCCTTCCTGTCACCTGGGTAATGTGATAATGCAGTCACCAGCCATATTTGCTTAGTTTTATGTAAACACTGTATTTGCTAAAAGTCACATCTGCCGCCATCTGGTTTCTTCTCCCAAGGGATTTTAACCTTTTCACAATACACATGATTTCAAAGGCCTCATTTTTCCACCAGAGGCTTTCTACCTTTTTGGCTATAGCAGATCCGAATAAAACAAAGAAATTGTGTTGCACTCAACTTATGTCATTTTTGCATGATTAACTGACTTACATTCATTGATCTTTCATTTGTGCTAGGCATCTTTCACACCATATGTCTGTGTGCTTTTTATGTCTCTGTAAATAAAATATAAGAACAAATTCATTTATTTTCTATGGGTCAAAGATATTCTAGAGTGTGTACTTTTGACATGTTTTTACATTATATGTGATATATATGGGATTTAAAAAAAAATTGTTCAAACCACAGCTACTATGCATGGTCTTAACCTCATACCAATGCAAGCATTCAAATTCCCAATGTGGCTTCCATTGAAAAGGAATCTTTTGATCAAGTTTTTTTTTTTTTTTTTTTATAGTAAACCACTACTTTTTGCAGAAGTATTCCTATGGAACTCCCAAAGGAGTCTGAAAAAACCCTCTAGATATGTCCCTGCCTATGAAATTAGGAGTATGGAGATATAGTAAAAACCCTAATGCAGTCCGTGGCTTTTTATCCATTAAATACAGTGCAAAAGGGGCCTTAAAGGGTTCTTCAAATAGAAAAAGTAAGTGAGAAAGGCGGGCCATTTTTGTATGGGACACCCAATGTAAGTTTCTCATGGAAAAATTTTAAAAAATGCGATCCGCACCAGCAGTAAAGTGGGCTTACTTTATTTCAAATGCAAAAATGAAGTTCTTTTTTTGCTTTAAAAATAAAGATAGCTCCACTTTACTGCTGGTGTGGATCGCATTTTTTAAATTTTCCCTTTGAGGATTTGTCCTGCGATGGGGATAAACCCGTGAAAACCGGAAAGGGAGAAAGGGGGGAAAAAAGGGGATTTCCCAAGTGCCAACATACTGCAATCAAGGTGGCCTTGGATCTGTTATTGCTTTAAAAAATGAACTTAAGTGATTCATTCCTTACTTATCCTTTTTTGTCAGCGTCTAAAAATTTTTGGGGGGTTAGAAAACCAGTTTAAAAGACAAAAAATTTGTTTTTTGTGACCCTCTGTTGGGAGGTATGGTTTAGGTGTATACAGGGCCTTTTTCCCCATTGGGCCCAGGTAGGGCACTACCCCGGGGCCCCATGACTAGGGGGCCCCCTCGAACAGCTGCCTCCCTTCCCCAGTGGGGTACACCCGGGGCCTTTATTGGATGGCCAGTCGGCAAGGGCCAGTTCAGATCGGACCTGTTTGCTGTCCGTGCTGAGTTTATGCCACTCCGGCACACGGCATGAGCGGGGGCCGCGGAATTTTTGAGCTCCTGCACTACGCCCCGCTCCCCCCCCCTTCCCGCAGTGGGCCACTGAAAAGCAAAAGACTGGGGGAGAGAAGGCAGGACGCCCCCCCTCCCCCTCCCTCTTACCATCGCATGAGGGAAACAACTTTTCTAGATTAGAACCCGTGTTTTACTGGGGGGGGGGGAAGTGTGGGGGGTTGGGGGCATTTTCCGTGGCTATTGCTGGCTGTGTATCTAAAACCTACCCGTGTATCTACTCCGGCTGGGTACTAAGCCTACCGTGTATATTAAACTCTGGCTGTGTACTAATTTCCCGTTTCTATCATTGTGGCTGTGTATCTAAGCCTACCCAGTGTTACTTCACTGTTTGTATTAAGCCTACCCATGTTACTATCATTTTGGCTGTGATCTAAGCTTACCCCTATATACTATCTCTGGGCTTTTTTATCTAAACTTTTTGGTTTTTATACATTTGTGTTCCTGTTAGGAAGCCTATCCCGTGTTATATTGTTGGCCCTTGTATCTGAGCTCCATAGTGTTTTAGCGATTTTTTTCGACAAAGTTGAAATTGGCAGGTTTTTATGGTGATCAAATTTTTAGATCATGCGATAATTAAGGTTTAAAAACTGGCATCATTATTAAGATGCGGATTTTCGGAGCTTCCTGTCATTTTGGGGGCCCCGCAAATCAGATTAAGAATAGAGAGGTGAGATGGTTTTTGCGACGTCATGCTGGGATGTGTATGGTTTCGTTGGTGGGAAAAAACACATGACCTTTTTAACATGAAAAGCCCTTCCTGTTCAGCCTTGTGTCTCTCAGCGTCCATAGAAAGGGGAAATGCCTCTGCCTGTGGCCAAACGTCAGCCGAAATTAGTCTATTTCGCACAAGAAAAACCCCTACTATTAGCTGTGATCCTTCCCAAATTTTGTTTGATTAGAGATTTGAAGATTTTATGTAGTTAGCTAGGATTTTAAAGCAGCATCTACCCCTGTAAAGCACGGGGGGGGCGGAGGGGGGGGGGGCCCCCGGGCAAACACGACAGGGTCTTTAAAAGAACTGGGTAAAGTTCACCAAGCTTAGTGTAGACATTGCATGCAATATCTTTTTATTAACAGTTTTTCTATTGAAATATTTTTTTGGATATTGGGCAGCCTGAACTTATATGGATACACTCATTTCAGTAACTGCAGGTCTTTTTTGTTGGTCAAACTCCATTTTTATAATTTTTCTTTCAGAAGGGGTTCATTTTCAATTTTACCCCTTCCACCTGTTTTGATTTTATCCCCTTGCAGTTAAATTACAATCCAGCAATCTTGTATCAGCACAGGTTGTTTGTTGCCAAAAAAAAAACCGTGTTCATACGAAAAAATAACAAAAGTGTTTTTTGACTTTTGCGCACCCAGCTTTGTTTTTGACGCAGAAACCACGTTTTTTAA
>JAODAL010008536.1:0-116944 GCA_025379985.1 Phyllomedusa bahiana | reverse complement strand
TCCCCCCGGCCAAAACTGAGATTCAAGAGCGCAATAAAAACTTTTTCAAAATTACACAGGGAAAATTGCGTTTTTTGCAGAAATGACAAACGAGAACAGTTGCTAAAAATTTTTCTTCAAAATTGTCGTACAACGGGCTATTTAAAAAAAAACTGGGGGCCGCACCACTTCAATACAGCTTTTTAAAAGTTATACGGTAACAAAGGGGTTTTGCCCCAAGAAATAACCAACGTAACTAAAAAAAACACCATTTGAAATGTAAAGGTAATAAAAGGTGGGTTTTTACCTATGATAAAATACACCTGAAATTACTAAAAAAATTTTGGTCGGGGGCGCCAAAGTAATAACACAAATTAAATTGTGTATGATAATAATAGGTGGTTTTTGCCCTATAAATACAACCCAAATTACTAGAAATTTTCTGTAGGGAAATTTCCATAAAAGGGGGAAAAAAATGGGTCCCCCCTTTAAAAAAACAAAAAAATTGGTTTTTTGGGAAAAAACCAAAAAAAGGGGGGAAAAACAAACCAAATTAAATTTGTGTACGAATAATAAAACGTGGTTTTTGCACCTAAAAATACACTAGGGGGAACTAAAAATTTCTGTATCCTATTGAAGTAAAAAGGGGGTCTTTAAACATAACTGACCCGCCCCCAAAAATGAAAAAAAAACAAATTTAAAAATCGGTACAGATAAAAAAGGTGATTTTTCCACCTATCAAATACACCTGCAGTTACTAAAAAAATTTGTATCCTAATATAAGAAACAGGTCGCAAAATAAAAGCTAATATTTCTCAAAACTTAAAAAAAACCCTTTCAATGCGGGTCAAAGCAGAGTCTGGGCTGCAAAAATACCACTCTCCTTTTTAAAAGCCTGCTGCCCCGCCCGTCTGTTGGTTCCCCGCACCCCCCCCCCCTCTCCCTCCCCCCCCGGCTGTACAGCCTAGTGCTCCTTTAAAATTCTCAGCCTAATAAAATAAAAAATAATTCTCTAATCTAACTTTTTTAATTTTTTCAGCTAAACATAGTTTTTTGAACAAAGAGAACTGTTTTTCTGAGCTGTATTGAGAGAGACCAACACCGTCCTGCCTTTTTGAACAAAACCAGAGATGCTGAACAGGAAGGCTTTCTATGTAAAAAGAGGTCATGTGATTTTTTTCCCGCCAATCACAACCATACACCATCCCAGTCATTTGTCGCACACCCCCCTCCCCGCTCTTTTCTCTAACTGACTGAAAGAGCGCCGAAAATGGCGGATATTAATAGAATTTTTTGGGGGGAAATTTTCACCTAAAATTTCGAGTGATCGAAAAATTTTCCCTCAACATAAAAAACCCTGCCGATTTCAAATTCGGATAATAAAACCTCAACATAGTTTAATCAATCCCTCTAATACCACCACAATACTGACACAGACACATAAGTGGTTTAACAGTGAACTAGGGCTCCAACTGTAAACTCAATAGCACCTTTGCCACAGGATTGTAGGGTGCCTATGGGCTGCATTGGCACCCGGGAACTTAATAAAGTACAATATCTACAGTTGAAACCAGAAGTTTACATACACTATATTAAAAGACACTTATGCATGTTTTTCTATCTGACATGAAATCAGAATAAACTTTACCCGTTCAATTGAGATTACCAAAATTATTTATATTTGCCAAATGCCATAATAATTTATTGGCAACATCTGAGTTAATTAAAGACACACCTGTGGAAGTATTTTTTAATGCACACCAGAAACACACTGCCTCTGTGTGTAACATCATGGGAAAGTCTATTGCACAGTTCTGGTTCATCCTTTGGTACAATTTCCAGATACCTGAAGGTGCCTCGTTCATCTGTACAAAAAAATTATATTTAAGTATAAACAAGATGGGAATGTCCAGCCATCATACCACTCAGGAAGGAGACGGATTATGTGTCTCAAAGATGAACGTGTGACATGTGCATATCAACACAAGAACAAAAGCAAAAGACCTTGTGAAGATGCTGTTGGAAGCTGGTAAGATTGTGTTGTTATCCACAGTGAAAGGAGCACTATATCAAAATGGGCTGAAAGGCCACTCTGCCAGGAAGAAGCCATCACTCCAAAAGAAACATAGCCAGATTAATGTTTGCAAATGCACACAGGAAAAAGAAATACATTTTTGGAGATGTCCTGTGGTCCGAAGAAACTAAAACTTAACTGTCCATAATAATCATTGCCACATTTGGAGGAAAAAGGGAAAAACTTGGAAGCCTAAGAACACCATCCCAACTGTGAAACACAGGGGTGGCAACATCATGTTGTGGGGTTGTTTTGCTGCAGTAGGGACTGGTACACGTCACAAAAAAGATGGCATCATGAGAAAAGAAGATTATGTGGCAATACTTAAGAAACATCTCAAGACATCAGCCAGGAAGTTAAAGCTTGGGCAGAAATGGGTCTCCCAAATGGACAATGACCCAAAGTATACTGCCAAACTGGTTACAAAATGGCTTAAGGAAAACCAAGTCCATGTTTTGGAGTGGCCATCACAAAGCTCTGATCTCAATCCCATTGAAAATATATGGGTTAAGTGGAAAAGACAAGTGTGAGCAAGGCGACCTACAAACATGGCTCAGTTACACCAGTTCTGTCAGGAGAAATGGGCAAAAATTCCTACCAACTATTGTGAGAAGCTTGTGGAAGGATATCCAAACCGTTTGACCCAAGTCATGCAGTTTAATACTAATGAAATGTATGTAAACTTTTGACTTTGCAGAAAGTAATAAAAATGCATTAAAAATTCTCTCACTCTTATTATTCTGGCATTTGGCAAATATAAATAATATTGGTAATTCTAATTGACCTATCTAAGAATGGCATGTGTAATGTACATTTTCAATCTGGTAGATTATTTGGACCAGAGCTAATGAACTGTGCGACCCAAGACTGACTCCAGCTGTCAACAGCGGGCTATATTGCTGAGTTGTTAACAGATTGCACCACAGAGACTGCCTCTCTGTTAGGAGGTGTTCACATGGCTTAGTTGCACTGCAACGCGCCCAAAGTACACCCCGCCAATACGGTAAAAATGTAGTATTCATTCAGTGCTATGATTTCACAGATTATTTTCTGGTGCGTAGTTTCCCCACAAATCACTACAACAAAGTGGTTGAATAATACAACCACATTACGACCATGTATCAATACCACATAGCTACTGAATAATACCGTAATTCTGTTACTGAATAAAAACCATTACATTACAACCAATATAACCACCATACAGTGACCATAGAGTGGTAGTATGTGATGAGTCTTTCTCTGTTCTTCTCTATCCAACCCAGACCATCATGCTGACTTCTCCCAGTCAAAACTCATCTTTGCAGAATTAACCATACAAACATCTTAGAATCCTCACTTTTCTAGCACTTCCCTATACATTCTTACCTCTGGACAAACTCCTCATCTACAGCTTCCCAAATAGTAATAATAACTCCCTTGTGTCTCTAACAGTAAAAGTGCCCCAAAACAACTATGGGGCTCACATTTTTACACCAAGTTTTAGTCAGGTTTTGTGTCCCCATATATTAGGTAGTTAAATCCCCCAATAAAGTATGTAGATACACCCCCAAACTAGATGGTTAAACCTCCTTTTAGGTAGGTAGGTGTGCAGCCCCCCGTTAGGTAGGTAGGTATATAGGCCTCTCCTAATCTGTTGGAATGTAGATTCCTTATTGGTATAAATGTCCCCTATAGGTAGGTGGGTATGTACATAGGCCACCTGTAGGTAGCTGGGTAGATATGTAGATAGGTAGAAATATATGCTCATGTAGCTACTATAGGTATATAGGCTGTCTGTAGGTAGGTATATAGGGCCATTGTAGGTAGGAATATAGGCCCCCTTAGCTAGGTATATAGGCACCCTGTATGTAGTTCGGTATATAGTCCATATAGATAGATAGGTGTAGAGACCCCCAGTCAATAGCTAGGTATAAAGGCCCCACAGTGGGTATGTACATAAGTCCCTAGGAGGTAGGTAGATATATAGAACCATGTAGGTAGATATATAACCTCCTTGTAGGCAGGTGTACATGCTCCTTGTTGTTAGGTATATAGGCCCCTTGTAGGTAGATAAATAGGCCCTCTGTAGGTAGATATATGCCCCTCTATAGATAAATATACCTCTCCTGTATGAAGATATAGCCTCTGTGAAGGTTGATATAGCCCACTGTAGGTAAAAATAACCCCCGACGGTAGATATAGCCCCCATTAAGGTAATCAGCTGTATAGCAAGTGTCTGAAATCAGCGGCGTGATGTTATCACAATTAGAGATGGGCGAATCGATTCTAACGAAGTGGAATTCATTTAGAATTTCAGGAAAACGAAGCGTCTCTTTTAATGGTAAAATGGTTGCGAGCACATGGCGTGACATGGGGCAGAGAACTGTAGGAGGAAGAAAAGAACACCCTCAATGACATGTGCAGACATGAAGCCAATCAGCGACCAGCGGGCTTCTGTGACGTCACAGCCCTACAAATACGGATGCCATCTTAAATTCTCACACTTCCCACAGTGTGTCCTGGCATAAGCATCCAGCTGCTGCTCTATAGAAGTCATTATAAACAAACTGCTTTTATCATCGACTGGGGGGGAGGTGAAGACCACCAGAAGTCTGTGTCAGCTGCACACCTCTACCTCAACCAGTGTCCTGTATCTGCTGCTCTATAGAAGTCATTATAAACAAACTGCTTTTATCATCGACTGGGGGGGAGGTGAAGACCACCAGAGGTCTGTGTCAGCTGCACACCTCTACCTCAACCAGTGTTCTGTATCTGCTGCTCTATAGAAGTCATTATAAAACAAACTGCTTTTATCAGAGACTGGGGCCAAAGAGCTTCAAAGTGGTTAGTTTCAACATTAACGCTACCAGTATCTTTGTTTAGTTTGTGGTATTCTCCCTAAAGTCCAGGTGGGTGTATTTCTGCCCATTACACCTCAATTTCACTGTTTTTTTCTTGTTTTATATCCAAGGGTAATTAGCGGTTGTTAGTGGTTATTTGGAGTCATAGATGTGTGTATTTTTGCGCCATAGACGCCTGAATTTCATCAGGTGTTTCTGAAGGGTATTTTAGAAATTAATTAATGTAGTGAACATAAAGGTGTCAGAAGATCAAATAACGCAATCCCAGGTTTGGAACAGGTTGGCATATGTGAGGGCACAAGGGTTTCCCATTACAATGCCCAGAGCGGATGGCAGGACCTAGAATCAAGAAACAATGTTGGGTCAATTGAAAAATCATTAATGCTATGTAGGTATCCAATCTTCATTAATACCGTATTTACACCTTTATCAGTGTTCATTAACAGTTTATTCTGTGGAAGACTAACTTACAAGTCTTGCAGAGACTAGATAGAACAGAGACAGATTGCTCCTTCAGTACATAACGCTAACAAGAATCACCCACCAATGTCACTTACAAAGCATAAATAATCCATACAGCACAAAATCATAAAATATTGCATCAAAACTATATATACTTTGGAAAACAGCGAGAGGCTCAAAGATTGGTCCACCTTCTCGTTCAGTTCCCTCAGTCAGAGAACTACTATGTGGTCTGGGTTTCGCATCACCTTACAGCGAGGACAAACTATTTTAGGACAGTCAGGAGGTGCTTGGTAGCAAAGAGGTGGGGCAGACATCTGCTGCTTCTTGCAGTAGGAGGGCAAGTAGTGATGTGGAGAGTGGCATGGGAGATTATGTTGCGAGAGGCAAAGCTATGCATACCGAAACCACTGAGGAGGACAGCACTGATGGACAAACACAAATCGCTGACAATGTAACTGATAGCATTTGGGAGCCGGGTGAAGCAAGGGCTTCATCATCATTGTTGGGAGAAGAGGGCGTCAGGTTGCATGTTAGGCAGCGGCGCAGCCAGCAAGTCGGTAGTGTGGCCGTGAGTCAGCAAGATGGCAGCAGTGTGAGGTCGGGAGCCAAACATCCATGGTGTAGACCACCCGCTTCGCAGGTCCAAGAAAGTAGCGGCACAGGGGCTCAGCGAGGCAGCGGCGGTAGTAGTTACTCAGTGTGGAGCGTTGGCGGTAAAATCACCTACTCGGCGGTGTGGCAGTTTTTTGCAAAGACAACGCAGGAGCCAAACGTGTATATGTAGAATCTGTGGGCAGAAAGTGAAGTGTGTCCAGGGACCTAACGTTGGCACCACGGCCCTGCATCAACACATGCAGCGTCGCCATCCAGTGGCCTGGGAGAAACGTGTCTCAGCAACAGCAGCAGCAACGTCCCGCAGCAACAGCAGCAGCACCCAGTGGCAAACATGTCATTGCAGCCAGTCAAGGCTCCACCACCTCTGCTGAAGGAAGCTGTTAGTCTTTCCCATCATGTACCGGTCCAGATGCTCCTGCTCCTCGCCACTCATGGCACCAGCAGTCGTTCACCGAGGAGATTGCAAAGAGACAGTAGTATGCGTCCAAACATCCTTAGGTGCAGAAGCTGACCGTGCTCCTGTCCAAGTTGTTGGTACTGCAGTCCCTCCCTTTCCAAGTGGTGGACTCTGCACCATTCAGAGAAATAATGGCTTGTGTCGAGCTGAGGTGGAGAGTCCCAAGCCGTTATTTATTTTCGAAAAAGGCAGTACCAGCCCTGCAGAAATATTTAGAACAGAAGGTTGATCAGTCCTTGAGCCTATCGGTGTCTTCCATGGTGCACGGCAGCGCGGACGTGTGGAGCTGTGAATACAGTCAGGGCCAGTACATGTCCTTTACGGACACTATTCTGATGCTGCCACCCGCCTGATGCCACACATCTGCTGCCAGTTGCTCCATCTGCCTCCCACCATCTTTACCAGGGAATGGTATTGCCACCCACCTCCACACTCTGTCATTGTGCCAGTCTCTGACCTCATGCTGCTAGTCCTGTTGCTGCTGCCGCTGCCACCTCCCACTCTAAGTCCCCAGGGCTGACTGTGCAGCAGTTCCCTGGGCTCTGTCGGGTCACCGGGCGTTCCGATCACCCGACAGAGCAGTGCTCATAGGAGATGCTCTGGGATCAGGGCTGTGTAGTACAGCCCCGATCCCAGCGCTGCTGCGGCGCCTGGGCGCCGCAAACCCTGATGTCTGCAGCGACGCCAAAAGACGTCGCTGCAGACGAACGACCCGCACCAGCCGTCAAAAGTCGGTGGGTGGTCGTTAAGGGGTTAATGGCATATTATTGTGGTCACAAGCCTAATAAGTGCTTTGGATAAATGCAAAGGTACATCTACTAACACAATCTACTCAGAAGTTAGATCGATGATTTAGATTGATATATTGCTAGAGGGTATTCTAATATGCCTTCTTCAGTTCTCTTAATATTGGAATTCCTCCAACGAGAGCTTTGATAAGAGCCTTAGCCCTTTTATAGTCCTTAGGTTTAACTGACAAACAAAAAAAATCTTACCTTATCACTCCTAAACACTTTTTGCATAATAATTTGGAACACAGTGTAAAGGAAGGTACCTGTATATTTCTCTTTACTGTAGCATCCTCTCCTCCATGTGAAAGACATCTTCTATAGGAGTCGGACACAATGAATCCTGGCCACTGACTTATCTGCAGGGTAGATGCTAATCCTAGTGAGCTAATGGACCTCTGATCCATTTTTTGTTTTTATTACATTTTTTGTTTAAATTTTTCAAGTATTTTAGTATTTGGAAAATACATTTGAAGTAGTATTTAGTATTTGTATTTAAAATACTTTGGGATGCAAGTATTTAGTATTTGTATTTAAAATACTTCAGTCATAAGTATTTTGTATTTAAAATACTTTCCCAAAGTATTTTCCCGAACACTGGCAGTCACCAAGTTGCGACCTCAGATACCGTATCCTCTGTCAGGCTTGGATATTACTTTAGTCTTAAGAAAGTTATGTGAGCCCTCTTCGAGAGTTCAGAAGCTTAAGTTAAAAAGAACCTGTCACATAATTTATGCCCCCCTTGCTGAGGACAGAACAAGCTAGTGTCAGACATGCTGTTTCCAGTGCTGTGTCCCTTATCCTGTAAGATGTTGTAGTTTTAGCGTATTTAGTGCTCAAATCTGCAGTTTTCAACCAGAAAAGAGTCATGCAAGGAGTCAGTTTTTTTTCAAACCCTGCCCATCTGAGGCTAGCCCCGCCCATCTCAACTGATAAGCCTATTACTTTGAATAGGCAGAAACAAGTGAATAAATGTCAGTGGGCGGGGCTAGCCTTTGGTGGGCGGGGCGAACACCAGCTCATGAATAAGATTTGAGTATTAAATGCTCTAAAACTGCTGCATTTTACAGAATAAGGGAAACAGCGCTGGAAACAGCAAGTCTGACACTAGCTTGTGCTGTCCTCAGCAAGGGGGGCATAACCTATGTGACAAGGTTCTCTTTAAATATCTTGCTTGAAGCTTTTCTGCTGCCAGTGTTCTTTTCTGATCCATGTGTAACCCCCCAAAGGGAAGCAATGTGTACAGTGGATTCTATAGAAAGAGGCATTCACTCTTCTTTCCCATACATGCATTGGGCTTCACTACCCAGCAGCCCTGGTTTGGTGACATCACAGGAAGTGGGAGGGGAGATTGAGAGGAGCTTGAAAGAGGCAGGATTGTGGAGACTACAGAGGAGAAAGGGCTCAGAGAGAGAGACAGAGATTTCCCCCCGTGTGCCCTGAGAGGAGACCGGCAAGTCTGTCAGCTGCGGAGCCCCAGCTTCCAACCCAGGAGAATCCTGCCTCCCCTGCCAGGGCACCCAGCGCCTGAATGTGACCCCAGCAGGATGGAGTCCAGTGCAGTGCTGATATGAAGAGTGAGTAGACGCTGGGAGAACGTGGCTGATCAGGAGTGGTACATTTGTGGTGTGGACTGTTCTGCAATTGCTAAGGCTGAGATCTCCAAGTGCACCAACATTACCAAAAGAGCTCCAACGACCATGGCAACTGGGCCCCAACAGTTTAACTGACACTAAACTGCGGTGGCCATTTTGATCGCAGTCTCACTGTGACTAGTGTTGAGCGATTATTATCGACAAAGTTGAAATCGGCACAGTTTTTATGGTGATCGGATTTTTTAGATCATGCGATAATTATTTAGGTTAAAATCTGTGCATCATCTATTAAGATCGCGCCATTTTCGGCGCTTCCTGTTATTTTGGCGGCCAGCAAATCAGCTTACAGAATAGAGCAGGGTGAGTCATGACTGGGATGTGTATGGTTGCGATTGGCTGGAAAAATCACATGACCTCGTTTTACATAGAACAGCGTTTCCTGTTCAGCCTCAGTGTCTCTCAGCGTCTCAGAGCAGGAGGACGTGCGCTCTGCTTGTGTCCAAACAGCTCAGCGAAATTATTATATTTCTTCACAGAGAAACCTCTACTATTAGCTGTGATCCTTACAATTTAGTTAGATTAGAGATTGGAAGATTTTATGTAGTTAGGTAGAGAATTTTAAAGGAGCATCTACGCTGTAAAATCACGGGGGGGGAGCGGAGGGGGGCCCCCGCGGGCGAACACAGACAAGCTCTATAAAGAATACTGGATAAAGTTCACCAAGACTTAGTGTAGACATTGCACTGCAATAGCTTTATTATTAACAGTTTTCTATTGAAATATTTCCTGGATATTGGGCAGCCTGAACTTATAGGATACACATCTTTTCTAGTAACTGCAGGTCTCTTTGTTAGGTGCAAAACTCCACTTTTATTATCACTATACATTTCAGATAGGTGTTCATTTTCAATTTTGCCCATTCCACCTTTGTTGATATATCCACCTTGCACTTAAATTTGAATCCAGCAATTTTATAGTCACCACAGGTGAATTGAAAGGTGCCAAAAATATCTTGTATTATACGAATACATAACAGATACGTGTTTTTTGACTTTGGCGCACTACAGCTTTGTTTTTCATTAAAGGGAAAAGCTTACACTTAAATTTGAATACAGAAATTTTATAGTCACCACAGGTGAATTGAAAGGTGCCAAAAATATCTTGTATTATACGAATACATAACAGATACGTGTTTTTTTGACTTTGGCGCACTACAGCTTTGTTCCATTTGAGGCAGCTTGCACTTAAATTTGAATACAGCAATTTTATAGTCACCACAGGTGAATTGATAGGTGCCAAAAATACCTTGTATTATCCGAATACATTTCAGATACGTGTTTTTTCACTTTGGCGCAGGCCAGCTTTGTTGATAGATCTACTTTGCAGTTATATTTGAATCCAGCAATTTTGTTTTGATTTGAGGGATTTGAGAATAGCTGTGATTTGCCTTCTTTTAATTAAGAGACTTTCCAAAACTCTTCCATACCTTCTCAAATTTTTATATTTTTGAACATGGAGTGAAATTAAGGTGTTAAGCGAGCAAAGAGGGGGGTAGGACATGGAGGTAGAGGTACGAGAGAAGGTGCTCCTTCCAGTGCTGGTGACAACACGCATGCCAGCGGATCGTCAGTTGCAGGACCGTCAGGCCTGTCATCGCTGGGTCAGGGCCCTGTGAATCTCAGTAACGAACAGCGTCGCCAATCTGTCCTTCAGTGGTTAATGCAACCTGCATCCAGCAGTCTTACCTCCTCGTCCTCCCAGTCATGGCCACAAATGTTGTCATCAGCATCACCAGCATCCGTCCAACATGAAGCAGCCCAAATGTCAACTCGTGTACCCACCACTGTGGATAATCCATTTTCTGAAGACCTCTTTGATGACAAAATGCGGTTGGGGTCAGAAGGCATGTTAAAAGATCAAGACGCCAAAGAGGCTGATTTTCTCTGCTCTGATGCCCAGTTACTGATGCTATCAGAGGAGGAGAAGGAAGCTGGTCAATCGGCAAAAATCCCAGGCGGTCGGCAATGCCTTGCAGTCCCTCTTGCTTGTAGCCCGCAGCTCCTGGATGCAGAATGTCAGTACGACGAAGTCACCTGTGTTGATGATGATGATGACGACATTGCGGATCCAACATGGTCTTTTCAGCAGAATTTGCTTGCGAGCGCTACATCGCTGGACGAGGAGAAAGACGATGGGGTAGGGTCAGTACGGGTTCCGCCTCAAAATAGGGAGAGGGCGGTCGCAGAAGTCCGCTGATATGATTCCGCCAGCCACGGTCAGCGCAAACCCCGCTCCTCGCTTATCTCCGTCAAAAAGGTCCAGGACCTCTCAAGCCTGGGCCTTCTTTGACCAAGCCTCTGATTCACCTATCGATGTCATATGCCACCTATGCCATAAACGCATATATTAGAGGCAAGAACCTTAGGGGGTTAACCACCACCAACATGTCTAGTCACATGCAGCGAATGCATGAGTTGAAATGGAGGCAACACTTGGCCAAAAAAGGCCAGACCGACGCCGGGCCTCCAACCACTGTCCCACCCTCTGTCTCCGCCTCCTCCTCCTCCGCCACCACCAAGCGTTCCTCAGCTGCCCATGTCTCTCAGAGTCATGATCAGGGATCAGCCTCCGCTTCAGCCTCCACCGTCGCCCGAGTACCACCAGCACCACCAGAGACCCATCCTACCCCTTCTCCTTCCGCCAGTTTGACGACCTGCACGCCGTACAGCGGCCAGTCTAGCAGCCAGCCTTCTGTCTTCCAGGTTTGGGAACAGAAGAAACACTTTAACCCAAACCATCCCGAAGCCAAAAGCCTGAATGTCGGCACTGCCAGGCTTTTGGCCTTGGAAATGTTGCCTTTCCGTCTGGTGGACACAGATGGGTTCCGCCACGTCATGGCCCTTGCCTGCCCCCAATACCAGATGCCGAGCAGGCATATCTTTGGCCAGCCACGTGTCATCTAAAATTTCAAGCGCGTTGTCTGCATCTGTGGCCGGAAAAGTCCATCTGACCACCAACACATGGACTAGTAAGCACGGCCAAGGCCGCTATATCTCTGTGACAGCTCACTGGGTGAGCTGGGTGGATGTCTCTGGGGGTGACGGTGGCTCTCAGGCTCGGCGCACGCTCTTCAAAACCGCAGGGATGGTGCAGGGTTCTTTCCCCCAAGGTCCTCTGGTGGCATCACATGCCCAGAGAAACCAGGCCGTGTTGAAATTAATCTGTCTTGGAGACCGTCCACACACAGGTCAGGAGCTGTGGACGGCTCTCCGCAACGAGACCGAGCGCTGGCTGGGTGCCAAGAACCTTGTGCCAGGCAAGGTGGTGTGCGATAACAGGCGAAATCTGCTGGCCGCCCTTAAGATCGGTAGGCTGGAGCACATCCCTTGCCTGGCACATGTCATGAACCTTGTCGTCCAGAAATTTCTAAAGAGCTACCCGGGTCTGGACTGCCTGCTGAGGAAGGCTCGAAGTCTAAGTTCGCACTTCCGCCGTTCGCACCCTGCTTCGTCCCGCCTGGCTGTGTTGCAGCGTCAGCTCGGCCTCCCCGTCAACCGTCTCATTGTTGACGTGGCAACACGCTGGAATTCCACCCTCCAAAATGCTCCAGCGATTGTGGCAGCAGCGCAATGCCATTACCAGTACGAAGTGACACAGGGCCCTGACAAGCAGCGGGTGCGGACCTCGGGGTGTTGAGCCACCGAGAGTGGAGGCAGGTTGAAAGAGCTCTGCACCACCTTTGCCAGTTTTGAAGAAGCCACCAAAATGGTCGTGTGAACAATCCCCTTTTGTCAGCATGAGCTTGTGGTGATCTTATTCTGGAACGATCTTTGGGACACTCTGAAACAACAGGTCCTGCCAGCGACGGAGGAGGAGACAGACACAGATGCGGACACGGAGCCTTTCTCTCCGTCAAATCCAGAAAGGCCCGACAGTTTCACAATTTCATCGGTCTTCATTAGGCAGTGGTTCGTGGTCCAGAGCTAGTGCAAGGTGGCGCATCAGCTCCCCGGGTGCATCATCTCAGGCAAGTCAGGCTGTGTTGAAGCTGTGCCGGGGAGGCAGCGGAGGAGGGGGGGTATTCCTGGGTCAACCGACGTTTACCGACGTCCCTGCCTTGGAAAGAGGTTGGCGCAAAATTTGAGGTGGAGGAGGAAGAGGAGGAAGATCAGTTTGCTATTGCCCCTCAACCCAGAGGCTTGGGAAATCAAGGCTCCATCTCTCACATGAGTTCTTGGATGCTCCATTTCCTCCAACATGATCCTCGCATTAGGCCATCAAAATCAACACCAGTCACGGGGGGCCCACCCTCCTGGACCACCGGTACAAAACAAAACTCACCACTTTCCTTCCACCCACCCAACTAGAGATTAAACTGCAGGAAATGGAGACCTTGCTGATTGATAAACTAGAGACATCTGTTGTGTCTGCTTCACGTTCCCCAAATGTCACGGTGGAACAACATCAGTGACGTGACAGCAGTAGAGTGCCAAGTAGGCGTAACCCGGCAGGCAGCAGGCAAGGTGGCAGAAGCCTAATGGGTGACCTCGGGCCATCTTTGTTTTCCAACAAACCGACGCAAGCAAAGCAGGGCACACAACCAACACACAAAAGACCAGCTTAAGATCAGGGTGCACGACTATCTGCGTCTCACCACCGATGTTTTTGCATGTGTTGCGGACCCATGAGTCTTCTGGGTATCAAAAATGGACGAATGGCCCGAGCTGGGTCGTCACGCCATAGAGGTGTTGTCCTGCCAGCAGCAGGGTCATTCTGGCGGCCTTCAGCACAGCTGGAGGAGTCATTACAGACAAACGCATCCGGCTTTCCACAGATAAAGTGGATCGTTTGACTTTCATCAAGATGAATCAGGCATGGATCTCTGATGATGTTGTGGCCCCAATTGCTGAGGTCCCGGATTAGTTGCGGTCTACTTCCATTCCTCTTCAAAAGAAATGGTCCTCTTGAAAAATGTTTTTTAAAATGATAAATTTCTTACTGCAATTTTTATTCTCTTTTCCAACAGTCATTTTGCTGGTTTTGCTGTGAGGAGATTGTAAAAAGACAGCAAGGTTTCATGACAACACCAAAATTCCATTTACTCACTTTATCTTTTGAAATTTTCGCATTGTCAATGGTTTTTTAGGTCATGTTGCTTGAGATAAAGCTTTTATTATGGTCCTTTGGAACAGAAATGTGGCTTTTTAAATGGCATTTCTCCTTACAATTTTTAACAGTGGTGAGAAGTCATTTTTATAAATTTTTTGGGTCATGCTGCTTTGAAATGCAGGGAAAAACTACAGGTCCTATTATAAAAAATGTTGTTTCTAACAGACATTTGTTCTTCACAATTGTCAAGAGTGGCTCAAGGGTGATGTGGTGCTGTCAGAAACAGGAAAGGTAGGACCTGTTAATGGACACATATTGCAAAATGACTTGTTTTTGCAAGATCTTTAACATAGCTATCAATCCCTGTATTGATACAACCCATTTAATACAATTAAAAAAAGAGAAACAAAGACATGGTGGGATTCCATCCTATTTTAAAAATGTGTTTTCTAGAATTAAACTACTAAAAAACTTGCATGTACAAAATAGCTGGTAAAAAAATTCCTCTGAATTGTACAAGGGAGGTACAGGAAAAATTGACCAGATGTAGGTTATTCAGAGGACATGGCGTATGGAGCACGGACAGAGAACAAAGTACAGAGACAATTTCCTCCAGCACGTTGAGTAAAATAAGAAAAAGAATGCCAAGAAAAAGGGCACCTGGGTGGAACAGGAGCGTTAACCACCAGTATTTCCAAGTGAAGCTCAATTGGTCCGCACTCATACGGGAGTGGCAAAGCGCTACCCAGGAAAGGGACAGTATATGTCCAGTGAAACTAAATGGTGGTTAAAAGATCCTTTTTCCGCCTTTTTAAATGTGGAGGTCATGCAGGTTTGGGGTTGCTGGGCCAGGACAGATATAGTCTTGCAGTGAAATAAAATGGTGGTTTGAAAGACTCCTTTTTCCGGCACTTTTTAATCTGGGGTGATGCAGGTTTGGGGCTCATGCTGTGGCCCAGGACAGGTATAGTCAATGTCCAGTGAAACTAAAATGTGTGGTTGAAGAACTCCTTTTCCCGGCACTTTTGAATCTGTGGGGTAGACAGGTTTAATGGTCATTCTGCGGTACAGGACAGTATAGTCAATGTCCAGTGAAACTAAAATTGGTGGTTGAAAGACTCCTTTTCCAGCACTTTTTAAATTGTTGGGGTCATGCAGGTTTGGCTCATTGCTGTGGCCCAGGACAGATATAGTCAATATCCAGTGAAACTAAAATGGTGGTTGAAAGACTCCTTTTTCCGGCACTTTTTAATCTGTGGTCATGCAGGTTTGGGGCTCATGCTGCATTCCAGGACAGGGATATTCAATGTCCAGTTCAAGTAAGATGATGGTTCAAATCATACTGCCTTCTGGCACTTTTTAATTTGTGGGTGATGCAGGTTTAAGGGTCATGCTGTGGTACAAGACAGGGATAGTGAATGTTGTGTGTTTTTTTTTCTGTGGCTTTTATAACCTAAGTGTGTTGCCTAAGATGTAGCACGTATCCATTTGACTGTTGTGTATGTTAAATCCAGCTTCTCCAGCCCTGTTTGGGTGTAAGAATGAAGGTGTTGTTGCTCTCCCATAGACTTTAATGGTCATCGCTCATAATCGACTGCTCACTATCGACTTTCTTGTCGATGATGGTCGACTATTGACCGATGTCGATGGCCAACGCAATCGCTCAACACTAACTGTGACCCGTTAGAACACGTTCCAGGGGTTGTTTTCCTACATTGATTCATTTGACCTCAGTCCTGTTTTCTTGGTTTCATTTTGAATTCAAGGGCGTGTTTACTGGCTTCCACTAAGCTGCAGTAGAAGCCAGGTCTGTAGCTATAGCAACCAGTGCTGACATCCTATCAGGATAGATCAAACAGGTATGTAGCTATAGCGACCTAAGGAGCTGATTCAGCCCATACAAGAGGGGATATCTAGGAATAGGTAGGACACTGTTAATGGACATATATTGCAAAGTGATTTGTTTTTGCAAGATCTTTAACATAAAAAGCAATCCTTGTAGCGAGACCACCCCTTTAACTGGCGGTATATTACCATTGGATTACCTGTGTAGGCCACCATGTAAACAAGAGACAGATCTGCAACTCTACCAGTAGGGGGAGTATTTTGTACTTAGTTATTGACGTATGATATGTTATTTGTTTCACTCTATTTTCACGTTTGCAATTCTCCAAGCCATATATCACCTGTTAACCCTTTGAAATAAATCAGCCAAGTGTTTTATCTCCAACTCTGAAACTGTGTACTGAGCTTAGACAGGGGTTTCCTGAATCGACCACTGGCAGAAGAGGAACCACCTTTCCTGCATACCTGGAGAGCTGATAAGAAGATTCTGGTGGAGGCACTGCAACAACACACCCCGCTTAAGGAGGTTGGTACAAAGGGGCGTTACACATGTACAAGCTTCCTTTGAAATAATACTCAGGCACTCCTGAGGTTCAAGCCATTATCAGGCATAAATGTCCATCTGATCTGTATATCAACCAGATGTTCTTTCTTCTGGTCATGACAGTAGGTAACAGAAAGTCAACACTTTGGGCTCTTTAGACACAAGTAGATGTTTAAAAATATATCTGGAAAGAACCTCCTCATTTATAAGGCTTGAAAACCTCTAGAGAATCCTTTCTATGTCTGAAGATTTACAGTTGCTGTCCTTCCTCATGGCTTATAATTCCAGGGCTCAGTCTGCTACGGTATCTGACCTTAATTTTTTTTTTTTATAGATCTGTAGTAAGCTTTCTGGTCTTCCTTGGACACCTTTATTCGACATCGACATAATCTTTGAGAGTTCCTCATTGGACACTTCCTTCGGGAGATTGATTCTGAGATCAGTGCAGGGGTGTGAAGGGAGAAGATGATTTAGAATGTAAATCCATAAGTGAACACAACGCTCCTTCACTATATAGACAGTCGAAACGTAAAAGTTACACAAGGGGCTAGAGTTTGGGGCCTAATTTATACAATATTCCACTTATTAAAATTCCATCTGTCATATCAGTCTTCAGAGCAGAAAAGTACCCTTCGCTGTGCTGTTGACAGGAATAAAAGAAAACAGATTTACATTCCAAATCCTCAATTTTTTCATTACTGTTTCTCAAAAAAATAAATAAATACAAGCTTTTATACAGCTACATTGATAAAAAAAAATGTCTTTTGAATTCTGAAAAAATAAAAATTGCTGCAATAAAAGTGGTTGCCTGGAAAGAGAAGAATACTTGAAGCATTGTAAATTTGCTGCATCATGCCTTTTCTGTTGTTAAACTTTGGCGAGTTCCAATAGTATTAACTTGCTTCAACCCCTTGCCCCCATAAAAATGTATATAAATAAATAAATAAGATATATAGTATAAAGGCTTGGGGCGGCATGTATTAATGGGGCCATGCCAGAAGTCTGCCGTATTTTCAGCCCAACATCAGGCACATCCCCGTTCGCAATAGTTAAAAGCCTCCAGTACGCCAGAATCAGCCCCATTATGGAGCACCTGCGGCACTTTGTAATGCGCTTGATTTCGGGGGCGTGCGGGATGCACTATAACCGTACGAAGCTACATATTTATAGCTTCGGTACGACAATTCTAGGTGCATTACTGCTGGAACAGGTAGACCACTTTCAAAGTGGTTTACCTGAGTCAGAAATGTCATACTTTCTCTTTATTATGCGCATGTCAATGGCCGTTTACACGCCAAAATTCATACATGTCGCCCTTGGGGTATAAATTCCAGTGTGACTAGGGCTTGACATCTCTTAAGGGAATATTAAACAGTGAAAAGGAGAAAAGTATACCAATTAGACCTACCATTAAAACCAGTAGAATAAAACTGAGTAGGTACCTCTTGTGACACTAAAACAACTCTGGGCTGTTGAGGCATGGACAACTTTGATCCTCGTGTGCATGTATAAGCCTTGGGCACCTTCGCTATCTTACTCTTTTACCAGTTGTCTTTTCTTGGACCACTTGTGGTAGATACTAACCAATGTATACCAAAATACGACATAAGACCTTCTGTTCTGGAGATGTTTTAACCCAGTCATGCAGACATCGTAGTTTATCCCTTGTCAAAATCACTTAGATGACTTTGAGGGCCTATTTTTTGTGCTTTCAACTCATTAACTACAATAGCTATTTATTTGCTGCCTAATATATCCCACCTTTTGACAAAAATTCTTATAATGAGATAATCAAAGTCATGTACCTTGCTGCTGTTACTATATGCTACAAGGTCCAGAGGTTGAGGGGGACCACTCTGATGAAAGAACATTGTACCTTTTTATATGGAATTGAGAGTTGGTTTTAGGTCAATTAGCAATAATTGACCTAAACTACATAGTGACTAATACCACCACAATGTTACGGACGAAACCAGTATACCAAGACCAATATTACCAATAACAACAATATAGAAAGACCAAATAATACCACCACAACTCACTACTCAGTAGTGACTAATACCACTATACTATTACTGGCCGAATCAATATATCAAGACCAACAACACCAATAACAACAATATACAAGGATCAAAAAATACTGGCACATCCTGATCACACATCACAACCATAAAGATACTAAATACAACCATCGTGCTGTTACTGCATTTAAACCATTACACTAAGACCATACAGTGACCATATAGTAATATATACCAGTTGCACACAGGCACTCTGCAGGCATATAAATGATTACAGTGCAGTTAAATCCAGATACTCACAGGAGACATCTTCTCTGATGGAAGTCATTCTCGTTCGCTTTTCTTTCTCCATCCAGTCCAGATCATTCTGATGACTTCTCCAGGCCACAACTCATCCCTACTCAATTTACCACACAAACACATTAGACTTATCACGTTTTCAGCTCTTCCCTAGTAATTCCCACCCCTGTACAGACTCCCTATCCATAGTGCCCCAAATCGTAATAATGCCACTTTTGGTGCCCCACACAGTAATTGTACCCCAAATCGTGAAAGTCCCCCCCGAGCCAATTATAAGGCCACCATTTGTGCCACCAGTAGATAGGAACCCACCCCACATAGTGGGCAGCCCCTCAAATTTTTCAGGTATATAGGTAGACACTCATTTTAATTAGGTAAAAATTAGTAATTCAGATAAGTAGGCAGACTCTTTCTAATAAGTAGATAAAGTCCACCTTAAGTATAGGATTCCTTTCAGTAGGCAGGTACATAGGACCCCCCATTAGGTAGGTACATAGGGTTCCCCTGTAAATAGGTTGGTATTTAGGATCTCCCCAGTAGGTAAGTATACAAGGCTCCCCCAGTAAGTAGGTACATAGGATCCCCAATAGGTAGCTAGGGTCTCCCCAGTACTTGAGGCTAGGTTAGGAAGATCCTGGTCATTGTGCCTGAGCTGCTGCCTCCACCCTGCAGGTGGCAGCTGTGATTGCTGCACACTGGGTCTATGTCACCCAGCGATACAGCTGTATGGTGAGGGGACCTGTGGGCAATTCTATCTCAGGGGTCTGGTGTGACCACTGTGATCCCTGTTGCAACACCACTGATTTCAGCTTATTGTCCTACAGTGTTGATCCAGAAGAAGGCAAAAATCCCATGAAATACAAGGTAATTGTCTTCATTATAGGGAAAAAAAATTCCTTACGGGCTCCAGTCTGGCAGTCAGAATAAATCCCTCAATAAACGACTTTTCTCCAGAATTGTAGTCACTATAACATTTTTGAACTATTTTAGGTAGTTTTCCATGACAATTCCCTCTGGCAGAGAATTCCACAGTTTCATACATTCCAACCGTCCCAATTTGGGCAGGACAGCCCCAATTTGGGGACAATGTCCTGCCATCGGGGGCAGAAGTCATGACTTTTTCAGTGACTTCCATCACACCCCCTTTTTGACTGCCCCATACAGCCCTCCACCCTCCCTGTCCAACCAAACGATGCTGAATAGAGTATCCAGCATCTGGGAAATCTGAGTGTCACCCATCCCCTACATCAGATACCAAGCTTTTCTGAATGCCTTCTGTGAGCGGTCACACAGCTTTCCCACATGCTGGATAGGTTATCCAACATCTGGGAAAGCTGGGTGACATCCTCCACAGCTGGAACTCAGAAAAGCAGAGTGGCATCCATCCCCCACATTGGACTTTTCTAGGTACCTGTTGTGGTGGATGTCACCCAGCTTTCTCAGATGTGGAATAACCTATAAAGTATTTGGGAAAACTGGGTGACATCCCTCCACAGCAGGCATCCAGAAAAGCCCCATTAGAAGGGTTGTTGTTTTTTTTGTTTTTTTACAGGTTTCCCTTTTGGACTATGACAGATTGACAGACAGTGCATCTATTTCTTTAAACAAATGGTCAACAAGGACTTGTGTTGGGGTGTGATTTTTTTCTGCTTCTGTGTGTTTTCTCTTTTTTTTTCATTTTATTTCAGTGATAATTATAGAGGTATCTAACAGACAACTCTCCATTACTACCACTGGGGCTTGGTGTCAGCCAGCGGTGTTTTTGTAGTACTCCCCTGTCGCTTTTACCCCAGCACTCAATGCACCAGGGTACTGGGAAGAGCCACGTAACCATCAGAAGTGGACCCTCTAATGTAATGGTGCGCTTCTGGAGCGGCTGTGGGCTGGTATTGTTAGAATGGGAAGGGAGCAGTATCGATGGATTTTCCTATTCTGATAGTATCAGGCTGCAGCTGTTTACCTTGGCTGGTTAGGAAGAATTTTTTTTAAATAATTTGTTCCATTTAGATTTTTAATAAAGATAAAAACAAAATGACGTAAAGTCCCCCATTTTAACCAGCCAAGGTAAAATCGTCAGCTGCAGGCAGTTTTTCAGATGGGAGGGTCAATCAGCCTTCAGCAACCCCAGAAGCGGATCATCATATTAGAAGGTCCACTTCTGGTAGTTACCCGGCTCTTCCCAGTACCCATGGTGCATTGGGTACCGGGGTAATAGTGACAGGGAGTTAGTGTCAGCCTTGTGGAGACAAAAACTCTGCTGGCTGACAACGGACGATAGTAATAGAGGTGTCTGACAGACACCTCTATTACTAACACAGGAATAAAATGGTAAAAAAATAACACAGAAACAAAAAAAAACACAATTTATTTAAATAAACTCTCCCTGTCTAACGAATCCAATGATATTTAACTCCATCCCCTTCACCCCTGAAGATCATGGCTATGGCTGATCATCTGAGGATGCAGAGAACAGAGTACAGACCACTTCTGCACCACAATCTCTGGGGGTTGGTTGCCTGTTTTCCTCCAGGAGATTGTGTCTGTCAGCTGTGGTTGTACCTCCTCTCCCACTCCTGCGGCCTAGGGCAAACGAAAATACAACCCTCATCTAACACTCTGTAACCCCCTCACCTATTGCCCAATAGCCCCCCTACTCCAGTGATCACCCCATAAGGAGTTTGTACATATATATGGTCATGATGTTGCAGTATTATTCAGTTACTATGTGGTGGTGATATGTGGTCATGGTGTTGTGGTATTATTCAGTCACTATGTGGTAGTGATAAGTGGCAGTATCATTCAATCACTGTGTGTTGGTGATATGTGGTCATGATGTTGCGGTATTATTTGACCTCTGTTTAGTGGTATCATTGATCATATTGGTCTTGGTTTTGTCAGTAACGGTATAGGGATATTTGCTCCTTATATAGCTGTATTATATGGATGGCAGTATCATCCATAGAACATTGTCTTACAGCTATTTGTATGGGTTTATGTATATACAATGCATTAATTTACATAAATACATATTTATAGACCCCAGCTGTGGTGGTGTTGGTCTGCTGGATGGGGAGCGGCATTATTCTGCTAGGTGTGAAGTGGTTAGATGTGTGTCCTTGTATGATATCATTTGTTTGGGCATGGTGAGAGGTGTTGACTGATGTGTCCCTCCTTGCAATCTCTAAAAGTTGGGAGGTATGCAGTCTCACTGCTCTTACAGTAAAGAATCTCTTATGTTTGTATAGAGACCTTCTTTTCTCTAGATATAGAGGACATTCCCTTGTTCTTGATCCAGTCCTGTGTATAAATAGATCATGGGAGAAATCTCTGAATTGACCACTGATATATTTATATAATATTTATTAGCTCCCACTGAAGCATTCTACTTTCCAAGCTAAATCACCCTAATAATTGGTTATTTGATTGTTAATAGAGGCTCGATATTGAAGCTAGTTTACCTCACGACCATGAACAATCAAACAGCATTTTACTACTGTTAACCTGAAAGCCGTGCTGACATGCTTTATAGCACATTTTGGCAACATCAAGGCCAAACCTCGGCTGCAATGCTGGCGCAATGTGTGAACCCAGCTTTAATGTTCTTTGGCGTAGTAATTCGTGGTTGCCATTACTTAACTCATGTACTGCCAGAAACATGGCCTCTATGTAGTTGTTCTACAAATGCATATGTAATGAAATGTTTCCATGGTGATTAGAGGGTTAATGCTGCAGCTGTCAGACCGAATCATGAGCTAAGGGAAGCTTTAGTGTATGGGGGTGGATGCTACGCCTTGTTGCTAAGCAACTATTTCCAGAGTCAGCCAAACGGGGCTGGGCAGGTGAGCGGAACTGCGTGATATGTGCAAATATTGGCTGATTTGGGACTGTTGTAGCAGTCAAGGATCCTTTGAAGCATAGAAGTAGCAATGTCCAGCCACCTCTGCTGAGAATAGACCTTTCAGATTGTACACCATTGCGCAGACAACCTCGGGAGGTGACAAGCACACACAGCTGGCTCCATTAGCTTGATATTTTGCGAAAGGGCAAGACAACTGTCTACATTGTAGGACCAGTGCGGATTGACATCGGCAAGGAAAGTGACCTGAAATTAAAGCTTTGTTTTTGTATATGTAGTATACATAAATTTGTGTGGTATATACTATATATACAGAGACAAATGTACAATACGTAGATGGACAGCATAAGCAGCGGCAGAACTACATTCGCTAACGTCGTAGAGACTGTTATGTGGCCCGCCGCAACAGGAGGCCCGGTCACTGAGTCCAGCCTCGCAATGCCCGGGCACTCGGGACTGCAGGTCTAAGTAATTGTTTGTGCATCCTCAGTTAAAGCCCTAAGTGAAGCAGACTTCCACCAGCACCCTGCCCCACTAACCAGCTTGGCAGGTCACATGGAGTATCCAGGCCTGCCACTCATCTTGGGAGTGTGGATACAGGTGAGTTATTTTCTTTTTCGTTTTAACTAATTGGGCACTACATACCTGCCTAGCTGAAGCCCACCTACTATCAACCTAGCTGTGGCCTACATATCTACCTAGTTGAGGTCTACCTACCTAACTTAGGCCTGCCTACCTAACTAATTGCAGCCTACTCAACTGGGACCAACATACCTAGCTGGGAACTGCCTATCTACCTACCTACCTTACTGAGACCTACCTACCTGGATCTTACCTACCTACTTACCTGGGGCCTACCACCTTCCTATCTACCTGGGGCCTATCTATCTAACTAACTCGGGTCTAACTGCCACCTACCTACCTTAATGGTGCCGACCTACTTACCTCCTTGGGGCCTGTCTACCTATATCTATCTGGGGTCTACTTACTGCCTACCTATCTATCTATCTACCTACCAAACTTGGGCATACCTACCGCTTACATATCTAACTGGAGCCTGCCTAACTCTCTTCCTGAAGCCTACCAACTTACTTAACTGGGGCCTGCCTACCTACCTGGGGATTACCAACCTATCTATTGGGAGTGTACCTACTTACCTGGGGCCTATCTACTTAACTAACTCGGTTCTAACTGCCACCTACCTACCTTAATGGTGCCGACCTACCTACCTCCTGGGGTCCTGTCTACCTATATAACTTGGGCCTAACTACCTGGGGTCTACTTACTACCTACCTATCCTTCCAGTGCCTATCTACCTACCTAACTTGGGCATGCCTAACACTTACATACCTAACTAGAACCTGCCTAACTCTCTTCCTGATGCCTACCAACTTACTTAACTGGGGCATGCCTACCTACCTGTGGTTTATCAAACTATCCAATGGGAGTGAACCTACCTACCTGGGGACTACCTACCTATCTGAGGACCTTTCTGGTAACATTATTTTAAGGGGTACAGGTCATAGCTGTATCGCAATCTCCAGGGGGTCAGTTATCTTTTACTTTCCAACTCCCTAGGAGAATGTGCCTCTAAGCTATGACCTGTACCCGCTCTCCCACCCAGTCACCTCCTCTGGCAGTTCAATAAAATTCTTAAATGCCTGTTGTATTGTGTTGAACGTACGTGCTGACCAGCGCATACTTTCAACAGCGCTAATGAAAGCATATTGCAGAGTGCACCTGTATGCGTTGTAATACTCTGTGTGATCGTATCCTTACACCATCTAATTGTTCTACCTACCTGTCACATCCTTATGTTTTATTGACTATATTTATATACTCACTTATGATAAGTTCAGAGAACCATGTGACTGTAATAGGTGGGTGTATATTTTGGTTTTCAGCTATGTATTGAGAATGCAAGGAATAAAGTTTGTTTCCCAAAATGCATCTATGTATTTCTTCATTTGGAAAGTGGACTTTTAATTGGATTTACTACTTTTCAAATAAAAAAACGATTTGAATTCACACCACGCTGGATTTAGGTGCTACATTTTTTCTCATTTTTGTAATGGCTGTCTTCCTGCTGCTCAAGTTCACAGTCTACCATGCTCCAGCCAGCTAAATCAAGTTCTTTAATGGACAAAACAAAGGGGCTGAAGCAAATGTGTGTTTGATTTATTCCCATTTGATGCTCTCTCAATGACTGTCCAAGAGACAGCAAAGCAACCACACACATAATGCTCTGTTCACCATCCTTCACATTTAGGATAAGGTGTTGGTGTGCAGTGTTTTCTTTCCTCCAAATAGCATTATACGTTTGTGAGAAATGGTTCACCTAGAGATGTTCTTCTCAGTGTTACTCTCATTCACCATTTTGTATGCTACAAAGCTGCCGCAGTCAACCAGTTACCCAAACTGTCTATAAATGCACACATTGATCCCCACCATATAAATACAATCTTGTTTAGTTTGTGCCAACATGAATTAGTGCACATGAAAAAGACATTCGTCCACAGGAGGTAAGAACACCCTTGTTAGACTCCACATGTACCATGCAAGTTTGGAAAGCAGACGTCTTAGCACTTCCATTCTATTTTTATGCACAACCAAGACAAGACAATCTAGTATGCTATGAAAAAATAGTGCTTTATATACCAGAAATTCAGGAAATAGACTTTATCATCTAACCATGAGCATTCGTGCCCATTAAGCAACCCTTAATGATTTAAAACAAGAAGCAAAAAGCTGTGTAAAATCATTTAATAAACAGTGGAGAAACAGATTGCTTAATGAAGCAAGCAAGACCATTATCATTCCATCAAAATATCATTATTTCTCTAACCAAGGCCAATACGTCAACGCGATCCAACACATCTGTAGTTCGTAGGGTTATTGTCTGCTTTTGTTTTGTACTCAAATGTCCACATGCATAAATTCATTTTTCATGAAAACAATTCTGTCAGCCTCTGGAACAAGCTGTTTTCATGGATTGAAAGCTTTTCCAGATTTTTTCCCCTTAGACCTTGCAGTCTATAAGGTGTAGTAAAGATAGAAAATGTTCCCACACGCAAAGATAAAGAATGCTGAATAGAAGAAGACCTTCCTATGCCCGGTTATCTAAGTTCAGTAAGGTTTTTGGTCATTACTTTGACAAGCTTGTTAATATGTCTAGTGCCCATGCAGCCTTCAGCCAGATACTAAACTATGGCACATATCCCAGCTGCTCTGTCTTAACATATTAAAACCCACATTAAACAAGGGCTCGTGAAGGTGAACTGATTCGTAAATCACATTACTAACTCTAGAGATATTCCTGTTGTGTTTTTTAGAGTATGTTCACACGGCTTATTTTCAGGCGTAATTGCGGGCGTATTTAGTTGCGTATTGTGCTTAATAAGCAGCGAGATGCGCACCACAATTTTACGGTAATTCATAGCTCTCAAAGAGAACTAGGGATTACGCCTCGTCCCCCCCGCATGTACAATACAATCGTATTGTACGCGTGGGGAGATAAGTGACATGTCAATTATTCGCGCCGATTATGCGCCACGAGTAATACATGTCAATGGGGCCGGCGAGCTGCCGGCCTCCCTGTGCTTTGGGAAGACGTGTGACTCCCAAAACATCCTGCGTATTGCGGCGCGAAAAAACTGCAAAGCACCATGCATCATTGATGTGAGATGTGAACATCAACCACGAAGGTGTGCAAGGGCACATTGAAGCAGCTCACAGTGAAAATGAACTAAGGGGCTACCAGACAGTTCGGTGAACCATACTATGTATGGGGCTCCGAAGCAGATGAAAGGTCACAGCACCTCTGCTAACCAAGTTGCATCGGCAGAAAAGGCTTCCATTCTCACTGCAGTTTTGAAATTGGACCTCCATTGATTGGCAAAGGGTTGTCTTCTCTGATGGTAGCAGCATTATGGTCTGGGGAGAGTTTCCATGGCATTTTCTGGGCTACTTATGGAATGCACTCTCAACTGATTTGGGTATGAATCCATTCTAACAGATCACCTACATGCTGATTGTCTTTTCAACATGCCACACAGCTAAAAATGTTTAACATTGGTTGGAAGAGCATGACCAAACCTTCCAAGTACTACCCCTGCTCCATAATCTCCCAGACTTGAACCCAACTGAACCCTTATTTAATAACTCCCAGCCCTTCTAGCTGCTGACAGTGCTGCACTTGGTGGTTACTCTCAATGTTAGCTGTGTACACTCAACTATGTATACTAAGCTTTGAGATACATTTTTAGTTAGGAGCGCAAAGCCAATCAAATACCCATCTACAGACAGCTGTTTCAGGTTGTTTATCCACCAGCAGTGCCGGAAAGAATATTGACTGTTTGGATGAGGAGCTTTAGATGCAGCTCAGGGGTAAAATTAATGTTAATGAGAGGTACCATGAAGGTATGTGATTTACAGTCATAAACATGCCATAACATAGTAAATATATTCCAATAAGCTCTATTAAAAAGAGTTAGTACTCTACAGCTGTCTCTAGATAGGTATTGGCTGGGCTTTGCTCTCCTAATCATGTCTCAAGGCTTCGTAAGTCAGATATGACTTGAGCAACGCTACATCCAATAGATGGCACTGGAGGCCTAGCTGTTTTCCCTTGAGCATATTTAGATATATTTAACATTTTCTAGAGTGCTCATGGCTTGTAAGTCGCATCCTACTAATGAGGAACATTACCCCTTTTGTGATACACAAAAACACACATTCTATCATGCAGGCATCAGGGACATTAAACAGTTTTTTCTACTCTCTTTGTGTAATCAATGTGGGAGAAAAATTATCTCTTCTGGAAGTATGTTTCCAACACAAATGCTATGTGTGGCATCTATTAAAGCCTCTTACTTTAAAAAAAAAAAGAATTATTTTCATTTACTAATATTCCGCCACTCAAATAAAGGATTGGGGCCTTAGGCAAGTAAGGAATATCCCGCCCCCCCCCTCCCCACATGCACCCAATGGAAAATTCAACCCACTCCATACCTCCTTGCGCCCCCTTTCCTGCCTGCAAGGAAGTGGCGTGGTGGTCATACCTTGGCCTACCTGTCATCTCGGCCCAACTCATATGCTGTTCACTTTTTGATTGCTGGTGAGACAGCAGAAGACCGGAAGTAAAAAGAGACCTGAAATGGTGGTGAGTGCAAAGGTGTTTGAGATTTTATTTAAAAAAAAAAAAGATTTAATTGAATTTTTGAATAATGTGGTGATCCCTGGACAACTTGATTAATATACAAAATATGAGTAGATGTCCACTGCGATACTGTTTAGAGATTGTCACTCTTCTAATCAGTCCCTTTACATAAAATGGTTGAAATACTAATTTCTGTTTCTTGGCCAATTCTCTAGTTATGTTTGTAGAGTTTGGAAAGACGTCAGATTACCCAGCGTAAGCCCTCACAAACACCAGATATGCAATCTACATGCAGATTTTCTGGTTGGCCACATTTAAATCCAGATCTCAGTGTTACAAGGCGACAGTACCCTTAATCATGCCCAGTTTGATAGCTATTGTCTGGTCACAGTGGTTGCACTTGTGACCCGGCACCTACACCCCTGGCTGACAGCCTCTACAATGATCAGGCAGAGCACTGCTGTAGTACTTTGCTTGATCACAGAGAACACAGTGCAGCCAAACGAGTACAGCTGAGCAGTGCTATTTATCCTCACTGCACTCGTCCCTATGATCAGTGCAGTGAGAAAACAGGAAATGACTCCAAAAGAACAAGGCAGCCTGGAGAGGTGAGTATGTACAAGACCCCACATATGTAAATGTAACATAAACTCTCTACCAGGGAAGTTTGCATTAACCATCTCACTGCACTAAATCACCAAATATATTAACATTAACTTCCTTCAGTACCTCCTTGCATTAACCCCTTCACTGTGCTTAACGTCTTAACTGCCTTTCTCTAGGGATCCATTCATATACTCTAGTAGAAGCTGCAAAGATGCTTTCATTAAACTCTACTTTTCCCTAGACCACCAAAGGTGCTTACATTAGCCCTTTTATTGCTGTAGACCACCTTGGATCCTTGCTGCAGTAGACAACCAGTTATGCAGCATTTTTCTTTCACTGCTGTTCACTAGGGATTCATACATTAATCACTACCTGCCCTGGACCACCAAGGATGTTTGCATTAACCCTTTTGATACCATACTAATGATACTAACATTTTATTCAAATTTAAAATTCATACTTAACTTTGTTTCAGTGATAACGATGCCGGCAGTCTCCCCAGTTCTTCGGTTTTATGCCAGTTGCTTGTGAGCCCTGCAGGTACTGATTGGCTAAAGTGGTCACGTGCAATTAAATTGCCTGATGTCACCATTTATAATGCCATGTGATTGTTGCAGCCAATTGCATGGCTGGAGGGAAACAGAAGAACTGTGGTGACTGGCTGCAGCATTATTGATAATCCTACATATTTACACCGTATATATATATATTTTTTTTTTTTTTTTTTTTTGGGGGGGGACCTGAAGTTTTGCACGAAGGCCCATGAGCCTTTAGCTACACCCCCGATAACTTATTTTAACCAACTAGAAAATCAAAGATATTTTTAAATATAATCAATTATTAATTAAAGATTAAATGTTCTCCTGCAATCACCATCCAAAATACCCCATGGTAAAGGTCTGCTAGCTAATATATAGAAAGAACGCAGATGGTAATTTGTTATGGCAAATTTAAGTATGTTTTCAAATGTTTAAAAATAAATTATCTTTTTTAAGTTTTTTTGTACATTATTGCACTTTTGTACTATACTCAGTATGCATTTAACCATGCACTGTAATTATATTCAAAATGGGCGACATGTATGATTTTTGGCGCCCAGGTGCCGTTTTTTACCCGTACAATAGTGGTGTAGAATGCGCCTGAATCTATTAACCTGTTCTACTGCGGGTCATAAATCAAGCACATTCGAGCGCCAAAATGACAATTCAGGCTCAGGTAAACCACTTTGAAGGTGCTCTACCTGTTCCAACAGTAATGTGCCTGGATTTGCTATACTAAAACTATAAATGTGTGGAATTGTACGGTTGTAGTGAGACACGTCTCCAGCACGCCTCCATATCTTAGGCGCATTACAAAGTGGCGCGGGTGCTTTGTAATGCGCCTGATACTGGAGTGTGGCTGGTTAAAAATATAGCGAACTAAGCTGCACTAGTTCTCGGGCTGAAAAGACGCCAGCCTTCTGCTCATACCTGTCGCACAATGTATTGTACTTAGCAGTTGACAATCTATTTAGCATAGTCACTCTGTGTTTTCATTACATTTTGTATCTTTGTTCACGAGAACAGCCTGGCCTTGTCTTGTGCGCATGCTCCAATCCTCCGGGTTCTGCTGCAGCACTACGGTGTCTTGAGACGAACAACGCATGTCAGAAGTTTTTTGCTTCCAGACATGTGCCTTTGCATTTGAGTGCCAGAAGTGGGGCAGCCTGTTTTGAATCCCGTTCCCTTAGCATGCCGAAATGCAGTGTTTCTTATTTGTTTCCTTTTTGAGTCTTGGTATTTGTTTTCGTCCTTTTATATATTGTATTTATTTTTGTGTTTACTGTAATGAGGTATGTCCTTGATATGGAAATTAATTCTGTCATAAATTCTATAGTTCTGTAGTACAGGGCTATACACAGTTAAAAAGTTTGCAGTTTCTCTCATGATCAGTGTTTTTCCATGAAGCTTGTGTCCTTGTAGTGTTGTGGTATAATCTCAGACAGTCTCATCATAAATATCAACAATTGTTTCTTTGTTTTGAGTTGCGAAGGACATATCATATTGCCCGGTGTAGATGTTTAGAAGAAGAAAGGTTAAGACCACTAGCCGTGTTATTCTGTCATGCGCAGTAGAATCACTGACCTTTAGATGTCTCAAAATCATTAGGTCATGCATACTAACACATATTAACCAGAGCTTAAAATAATCAGAATAATTAGTGGTGTGTTTTTAGAGCTAACCAATGAAAGATGCTTATTAATGATTATTAATGAGGTGATTGTTATAATACATGAATAATAATCAAAGGTGTTGCTTAAAGGGGTTGTCTCATCTCAAAGCTTCATAGGATGCATGAATGAAATAATGCTGCTTTTCTCTGTCACTTCCTGGTCAAGCTGTCTGTAATTAGCATATGAGCTCTGTGTATTCAGACTTCTCTGTTTATTATGTTTATTAGTCGAGATTAAATAAATTACCTTCTCTAAGGTCTGGAGAAGCTTCTGAGCTAATGTAAACTGTAGAATAATGACTTTTGTCTTTTGTCTTAGATAACACACAAGCTCTCACTCGTGGCCCCAACCTGTGTGATGACTTCACTCCCTGCTATCAGATATAACAAACAGCAGGGGAGAAGGAGTACACAGGTCAGTCACTAGAGAAACCAGAAAGCTCTCAGAAGGTGATAAAATCGTTTGTAGCTCCTTAACAAAAAAAGATGATCAAAGCAATATATTTGGAAAACGTCTTCATTTAGTGTTCCCTACATTTTGAAAGCTAATCTTTGTAGTGAGACAACCCAATTAAATGATGATTATACTGTATTGTCCAATAAAAATACATCTGTTTTGCATAAACGATACTCCTACCACTGAAGTTTATAAAATCACTTGCCAAACTTCTAATAAAGGAGAAAGGATGTACCGACATTTTGGAAAATGTCTCTTGTTCTTTCAACATCGTATGTACATACAAATTTATAATTTGGACACCGCACAAACAAAGCTGGGAGATATTTTAGTCTCCGATATCACCGTTTTATCTATTACTGACTGAGCTGAATGACCAATCATGTTTCATGATGTTACTATGTATTCTATTGGTGCTTTGGTACCATGTGATCTGTATCTTGGGCATAAATGAAGCTAGTGCAGGCTTGACTGACACACCCCCTGAGGAAGCAACTGCAAAATGTCAATAGGGGCATCAGGTCCTGCTATGTGTGGAGATGACTATCATGGGAAATATTTACTAATTACTTTACCTAATTTTTTGTTCCTCTCAGCTATGTTTATTATGCTCACTACATTTTACTGATGAGTGAATTATATATGTCTTATATAATGTTAATTACTTCTCCCACCTGTAAGGATACCTGTTAGGTTTTGTTATTGTCTGTTGTTGTTTCAAACATTCATTATCAGATATTTCTCATTTTCTTCAATAATTAAAGTTGGTTAATATTTTTCTCACGGCATGTAGTCCTCTTTTTCTTTATTTTGGTTGTTTCCAAATGTTATTAGGCTATAAGGCTCCATTAAAAGAAATATTTGGGATAGCTCCTTTAAACCATTGTAATAAATTGCTTCAGTTGATAGATACTAGAATGTTATGCCACATTTGAGGACACATGGAGACTATAGGCGACATGTATAATTTTTGGTGCCCAATCACCATTTTGGGTTTTTTTGTGCACAAAAGTAGTTTAGAATGTGCCTGAATCTATGAACCCGGTCTATTGCGGGTCATAAATCAAGCGAATTCTAGAGCAAAAATGTCAATTCAGGCTCAGGTAAACCACTTTTAAAGTGGTTTACCTGTTCCAGCAGTAATGCGCCTACATTTGCCGTACTGAAGCTATAAATGTGTAACTTCGTATGGTTGTAGTGCGACACGCCTCCCGATCTCAGGTGCATTACAAAGTGCTGCGGGTGCTCTGTAATGCACCTGATACTGGAGTGCACCTGATTCAAAATAGAGCGAATGTCGCCCTATGTTCTTCTAAATGCATTGCTCTCTAACGTGGCTCATCAACTACTGAAAAGCTCTCAGCATGGTAGATGTAGTTTTGCGATGGCTGAAGAGCTACTGTTTGGAGAACACTGTCTTAGAGGTTTGGTTTTGCCCTCCTCTAGATTGATACTTCATAATAATAGGTTGAATTAGATGAATATGTGTCTTTTTTAACCTTTTTACTATATATATCTATGTATGTTGCTATGTTCTACTAGTATGTTTTAACTAAATGTTAAATGGACTAGCCCATGCCCATAATTCCCCAATTCACAATAAACCTTCTACATGATGTTTGGAATATTAGATGTATTTGTTTTGAATTAGGCTTGCAAAACCAGAGTGTGTTATGCATCTTACTGGAGTCCACTGATTATTCATCAAATTCTTTATCCTACCAGAATTGGAGAGAGACTAAAACAGCAAGAATGTTCAATATTCCCTTGACTCAGGCACTCTGCCAGAATGAAAAATACCGGAATTCAATAGACAAAGATTGTCTTAGTTCGACTTACTTCAATTGTATCTTAAGCAAGCAATGAAAGATTGACGGCACCAAATCAAATAATTCTTGTTACAGACCTAAATATCTAAAATACTAATTTACAGTTCAATATACAATTTTAGGTTCTTATCTTCAGCCATTGACAGTAGATAAAGGTGGGACTATACATACCGTATATATGTTAACTCTTAACCTGCTTTGGTACCAATGGGGTGCAGTAAGGGTACAGTACAAACTATGGCATCATCCTCAACATAGTTCTAACCATGGGGTTGTTATGTTGTATGCATTGGTAGCAGTTGACCAAATGGTCCTCTGAAGCAGAGTAAGTGGTGCATTGGTGATCATGAGCTTCAAACCTATTCTTAGCCTTTTACCTCAAGCAATCATTAAATATCCCTCCTGGTTTTCTTTGTCTTTATAGCTTATTTTCTTTATTTTGCTACCTTATTCTATCCCCACCCCTATCTGTACTCCTTGGTTTTCTTATTATGCAAAGGAATATTTGTTTGGTCAAAGATATTACCTCTTTTACAGTGATCCGGTCGAAAAAGGCTGCGGCGACAGCCAAAACGGTCCATCCATGCAGGATCACTACAAATCCTTTCATTACATGCGAATTATATACTGAGGCACTGTAATTTTTGATTCTTTGTAACTGAGCTTGTATTCTCTTAAGAACATCATTACATAAATCTTTGTAATTGCAAACACATTCTCAGTTGTGTGCAGTGAAATTACTTATTTACTATTGAATATACCTATTCTGACTCATACAAACCACTTTAAGGGTCTGTTCACACAGCTTATTTGTAAGCGTAATTGCGAGCTTATTTCGCCGAGTATTGCACTTTATACACGTCAAAATGCGTGCCACAATTATGGTAATTCATAGCTCTCATAGGGAGCTATGAATTACGCGCCGTCCCCCCTGGGCGTACAATAAGATCGTATTGTACGCCAGGGGACAAAAGTGACATGTCAATTGTATGTCAATGGGCCTGTCCCCACCGTGCTTTGGAATTACGCGCTTGCTTCCAAATCACCCGGCGTATTGCGGCACGTACCATATGCGCCCCAATACGCGTGCGCTTTATACACGTCGAAATGCGAGCCGCAATTACGGTAATTCATAGCTCTCATAGAGAGCTATGGATTACGTGTCGTCTCCCCATGCGTACAATACGATCGTATTGTATGCCCGGGAAGAGAATTGACATGTGAATTGTTCGCGGTGTGTAATACATGTAATGTACATGTCAATGCTGATCAGCGCAACTTCCAAAACACACAGCGTATTGCGGCATGTACTGTACACACCGCAATTACGCCATGTGAACATACCCTAAGGACTATAGAGCCCATAGGTCTTCAGTTAATATCACAGTCTCAGTGATGCTCTATAGTAATTGTTACTAGAGGCACATTTATCCTACCATTAATGTATCCATGTATGTACAGTGAAACTTTAAATAGTGGACACATTGGAGCAAGTTTACAAATGCAGTCATAAATGTTAATATATGCATCCTGGTTTATATTGCAAATGGAAAATACAGCCTGTTTCATGCAGTACTGGAATCATCCCACTTTGGACATCAGATAGAGCCCAGGGACCTTTAATGGAGTCCATCAGTTTCTTATAAGGCATCAGTCATTTGGAAGTAAAAATAGCACTGCATATTGTAGTATTATTCCGGTCAAAAATTACAGGACATGCAATCTTTATACCATTTTTTGAGCCACGATTATGATGCATAATAGAATAAATCAAGCCCAGTTTGGAACTCCTTTTATCCAAGCTCCTTTTCTAGGCACATTTCAAAACTGTACATTTTCTAAAACTCATAATAAATGTATGCCAGTTTTTGGCCTAATATGTGACAGAATTCTGGCACACTTTCCATATTTCCCTAATATCCTATTTTTTGTAAAAAACGGGATCTGCTTCCACTCATTTCTTTCTCCTGCAGGTGCATTTACCCACTCAGTGTTGGTCATAAATAATTTCAGGGAGCACAGTGGGGACCATAATTTTAGAGAGCGTTACATGGTGCAAGATAGGAACTGGTAATTAGCAAGGGCACACAGGAGCTTTGACTGTGGGTTGGTCTGTTGAAAATCCTGCAAGAATTTAGGTTCATTTTTCTTCGTGGTAACACATCTTCACAGTTACTTATAAATGGATTGGTATATAATGTTTTTTCTTTACCAAATTTGTAGAGAGGTGCAATCACTCTTTCAGTGGTCTTATATTTAAATAATGTGTTAACATTTGCACTTTAATTGTTGGACATATACGTAGAGAATTTGTATGTTATTGCACTAAAAGCCATTTGTGTTTTAAGTGCCACGTGTAGCTCTGCAGGCAATTAGGAGTTACAAAAGGTAGGCAATGGGGCTGCAGGCATATAAAATCAGCCTTCTTAGAAGGGCTATTTTAGTTGGTACTTGGAATTTCAGAATTGGAGTTAGCTGCAGCAAAGAGAGGTTGAAGACATTATACGTTTGGGTGAGCTTATACCAATGTCGTGAGCTTTGTATATTCTTTATATCGGATATTTGTTAATGAGGTTATTAGCACTCAGATAATGTTGTACTTGCACTTTAATTTATTTATAGCTTGTGCTATTCCTCAGTTATTGATGGATATATGACTCTTTGTCTCTGTATTTGTGCCTAGCCACATATCTGTTGTAGTCATATTTTACTATGTTTGTCAAACTTGTTATTTAATAAAGATTCAATTGTATTTTATGGGAACAAATACTCCTTGTCTTCATTATCTGGTCTGGTATGCAAACCCTTGGGAGTGATTAGTACCTCTTTTGATACAATAGTGTATAACCTATTTATTTTTCTAAATGTTGTCTTAGCCTTTTTTTCGTTAGCAAAAAAAGAGGTCATCTGACTGCCAGCCGATGGTGGGACAGAGACCGGCAAGCAAAGTAGACTGGGACTCCAAAGTAAAACTATTCACTTAGCTATTAAATGTGTGCATGGGAGAATAAACCACTGAACTTTCAATATCTATCTATCTATCTATCTATCTATCTATCTATCTAGTACATTTGCTGGCACCCACAATTAAGAGAGAGTAAAGAAAAGGGGAAATCATCAGTGAGGAGGAAGTTGTATGACAAACACTAGCTAGTTGCTTATTTCATAGTGAAAAAAGGATTAAGGATTAAGGAAATGACAGAGTACCTTCATCTGAATTTACAGCTGCTATGTCTTAAACTTGGGCCATGAGTAAAGCCAACCAAGACTTCAAATTGCTGCTGTCTGTAGGATTCTTGATTCATTGGAAGTCCTACAACTCCAGGGACACTATTAGTAGGCCTATTCCACCACAGTCCACACAACTGCTTTCATGATCCCCCTGCCAAAAGCACTTTATAAATCTACGGGAAAAAAACTTTGCAATAAACCATATAAATATCTAAATTGCCAAATGAAAAATAAATTAGAATAAACGATAGTACTAAACTAAGTAACAAATTCACATGTAACTATTGGAATGCTGTTTTCTATGACATAACTTTATAGTGCCTTTTTATGCCCTTGGAGTGTATCTTATATGATAGAACGATGCTACAGTATCTCAGGAGTGGTATATCGAAGGTAGCGCCTTAGTGCATCATAAATAACGAGGTGAGAGAGTTAAGGTATTTCATTCAGAATCCATTAAATGCTTTGCCTTTCTATGTTCTCTGCTAGACTTACTGGGAAGAATTGATTTTACAATATTATGCACTTAAGACATGTTCTTAATGCGCCATTAAATTACCATCTGTAACAGGCTATATTCTCTAACCTATTAAAAGTGAAGAGGACTTCTGGGATGGATAAAATATGGCCTTCTTTCCATCTGAGATCAAAAGAAGATTTACCAGTAGCTCAAAATTTAAAGATGACCTTCCAAAAATAAGAGTCAAATAAATATTATAAGGGTTTTTTTTAGTGTATGCTATGACATTAAAGTGCCATGTTATACAATTGATAGATCAGTGAAGGATATGTCACCCAGGCTTTCTACAATTTTAGCCGGTAGGGGAAAAGCCCTCCCTGTGTTCAGGAGTGTGTATGTAATAATAATAATAATAATAATAATAATAATAATAATAATAATATTATTTATTATTTTTTATAGGGCTCACAACTGTATTATATTAAACTTTGTAATTCATACTTATTAAACATTATTTACCTGTTATGCTGTGCAAAACCAGACACAGCCCTGTCTTGCCTTCTCCCATACCTCCTGCATACCATGTGAAGTACATTGATCACATGACCTCAATTAACTTTTTGTCATCACTCAGTGGGTGTGCTTTAAAACCAGGCTCAGCTCAGGAACACTCCCCTGTAGTGGGCGTGACCAGAGCAAAGAACAATCTGGCTACATTTATTATTGCAAACCAGTAGTTGGCAAGTGAATAGAAGTAATTACAGGGGAGGGGGAACTGTTTGTTTATCTTTAAGTCATGATGGCAGGGTTTACTAACAGTATTGAAAGCAGAGGACAGAAGTTCAGAGCTGGGGAGTTTTGTACTGCTGTCATGAATATGTGACTGCAGCACTGTACAATTTACACAGTGACTCATGAGTCCTAGCTATCATCATTACCATGACAGAAAGTAAAAGGCTGTGAGGCATTACACTTTTTTCAGCACAATTTCTAGCAGTGATAACTGCAGAGCAAAGTCCTAAATTACAATGCATTCTGGGACTTGTAGGAAAAAGATGCTGGAGAACTACTGACGCTTCCACAAGCAGGAAGTTTCACTGCAACAAGTTGAACTCATGATAGATGACTAGTGAGGTAAAAGAAAAGAAACACGTAAAGGAAGTAGAATATACTTACTTTTAAATATAAATGCTGTTTATAGTGTTTCATAGAATATTTAAACTCCCTTAAATCCCTTTAAGAAAAAAATCCCTATTTGTAAGAAGCATTAGCAAATAATAACCTAATCACAGGGTATACTGGTGCTGAAGCCACCAGCAATCAGCAGGGACCTGTAGGAAAACCTGCCAAAAAATCTCCAATTTTTCCACAGTGCCACTGTCACGGTAGGATGCTGGATTCGTTGGATCACTGTGATAAATAACTTGAACCACACCATGGAGTGGAGTCGAAGAAGCCCCCTAATATTCACCAGAAGTACTGCAGTTTGGACATGGCCGCAGGGAACTCCCAGGCTGCTACCCCCGGCATGGCCACTGGTGGTAACAGTCAACATGCCAACGTAGTACCCAGGGAGCAGGCAGAGTCATCATTTGGTCACAGGCAGAAAGGACAGGGCAGACGGCAAGCAGAGAATAATCATGGTAACAGACGACATGCCAACATAATACCCACGGAGCAAGCAGAGTCATCATTGGTTCACAGGCAGAGAGGTCAGGGCAGGCGGCATGCAGAGAATAGTCCATAAACATAAGCCAAGGGGTCAATGCCAGGAAAACACAATAAACAGGGCAAAAGGTTAACAATAGCCATGGAACACCAACAAATGGGCAAGGGAATCAGGAGGAAGTGTTCTAATAAAAGAGAAGAAGTGAGGTGATTTGGAGTCAAGAGTGCACTGGTCCTTTAAATCTTATTGTGCTGGTTTATGTGTGTCCCCAGAGAAGGAGTACATGCATTCTGGCTGAGAACTAATAGAGTGGAGCAGGAGCAGGGACAGGTGAGTGCCAGACAGAACAGCAGCAGCAGACACAAGCGTGTCCGCGGCACGGAGATGGGACTGTTGTGTGCAATATGACAACCCTCACAAGAGAAAAGAAGTATTTACACAGTGTCCATTGAAATGAAATGTATTGACATGACAGGTCCTCCAATATAGGACAAATTTTTTTTTGCAGTTGCTCTTTGAGTAGTACAGGTGACTCCTTCAATTAACTCAGAATGCCCAAATAGGTTATTTAAACATATATTTCCCTTTAAGAGTAATGTCTTTTTCTCCTCCATATTGCACCTTATTTATTGGATCCTGGCACCTATAAAGTTTCCAGCTGCTTAAATACAGTAACTAATTATCTTTTAAAACATAATTAAAGACATAGGGCCTCATGTAAGAAAACTATCTAGGTCTAAGACTTTCTTTGTTGCCCATAACAACCAATCAGAGCTCCCCTTTCATTTCATATGTTGCTTTGCAAAAATTAAAGGAATTGATTGCTATGGTCGACAAAGAAAGTCTTAGACCTAGAAAGTTTTTACACGTGTGGCCCGTGTGTGTAATATATATGCCCTTCCCCAAGAATGATGTCATAGACATTCAGATACTCCACTTACCCCTCGTTCCAATCCTGGACATCAGACCTCATAAAGTTAAATTGGCAACCACACCACCCTGTCTGATGCTGGATCTTCCTCTGCTGATTAAGAATTTTATTGAGAGATGTGGCTAGCAGTCTGTGACACTGTCACTTTAAGGAAAGATGGATAAAGAAAGAAATTCACCAGAAGCAATGAAAAATGAAAATGAAGTCCCCTTTCCTTTCTACGCTTATAGAGAATCTTTTCCGCTATCTGTCTCAATTTATTTACACTTGTAATGTATCTGTTTGTATTAAATGCCTCCATCATTTTCTGTTCTTGTCGCGGTTCTGAATTATTTTTGTCATTTTTTTCATCTTTTATCTTGCAAACAGCTTTTATCTCTCCTGATAATTCATCTTAGAAGTTTGTCGTTTGTAATGTAAATCTCTACAAACCGACAGATCATTTTGTTTTGAATTTCGTTTCTTCAGATTTGGGAACTTCTAACATCTGTCAGTTTCCAAAGGATAAAGAAAACAATGAGATTTACTCAATGTATTTAACTAACTTGGAAGTGTTCATATAGAAAACAGCTCAGCACATTTTATTGCTCAATTTTAACTTTTCGTCTGTTAACTCACTCATCACTTTTGATAACCCTATGAAACAAATCTGTTGATTACCGCTGTATATTTTTGCCAAAACCATCATACCAATGGAAATACTGGTTCTGGGTAATGTTATGCTTCAAAAGAAAAATTTGAAACAATCTAAGCACTTTGGTTCTGGTTGGCTCAAATCAATTTTTTGGCAAAAGTTGCCAAAAAGGTTGACTGTACCAGAAGCCTCACCTTATGCTGAGGTAAGGGAGAATTAACTGGTCTGCATGGCATAGTGTACTGGCTCTCATTACCATGATCCTCAGGTGCTTGTGCTCTATTGTCCTTTCTCATCCAACATCGGTTTCAACCCAACATCACTTTAGGTTATCCTAATGTATGTTGGACCAGAAGTGTCATAACAGTGCAGGAAATAGAGACAACGAGGAATGGTCAAGTAGCCCTGCAAACTAATTAAAAAACCATAAACATAACCCTAAGGCCATGTTCACATGGCTTAAAATGGGCCGTATTTCGGTCCATAATTACATGCCGAAGTGCGCCAATTAAGGGCCGAAAACGGCCCATTCATTACGGTAATACACAGTTCTCATAGAGAACTATGGATTACGTCTCCTCTCCCCGCCGCTTCACGCCGCTAGTAATGATGGTCTATGGGCCGGCGAAGTGCCGGCCCCCCGATCACTCCCCCGCTCTGGCCCCCGTCCACACGGTGTAATTGCGGGGCAAAATTACGCCCCGCAGTTAAGCCGTGTGAACCTAGCCTAACTCCAATTTAGGTCTAGAATTACAGTGAGAGTCAAGATTAGGGATAGGGTTAGAGTGAAAATAAATGTTGTAGCTATCTGAGTTTACAACAAAGGTTCAGCCCAGTGAGGGAAAACCAGGAACTTAAAGAGGTTGTCTCTCCATGCTGTTTTGCAGAGCCACAGGCAGCTTCACTCTTCCTCACTCTTTCTGGTTAGGCTGTGGGTGGTTGTATAGCAGTGATTGGCATATTAGCTCCGTATTCCCAGCTCTACTAAGTGTACTGACATGACTGCAGGATGTAATCTATAGCGCAATAGACTACAGAGCTCAAAGTAAAAACTCAAAAATAATAAATCTCCTTTGTTTGTTAGAGATAATACACTCTGTTTTCACTCTTTCGTCCATTCTGGTGACATTACTCCCTGCTCTCAGATGAGGTAAAGAGCACAGAGAGGAGGAAGGAGCAGGGCGGTAACCAGAGAAACTTTTTTGCACTCAGAGCAGAAAAAATCTCACTTATCTTCTAACTAAGGTAATATCAAAAGAGGAATATATTTGGAAAAAGTATTGATTTAACATTCCCTACCTGTACAAAGTTAATCTTTGTAGTGAGACAACCGCTTTAATCAGAGGCAGGCAAAGAGCGATACTCTGGAGAAGAATACAAAAGAAACAAAACCAGGGATGTAATAAAAGACAAGGTTTGGAATAAACCATGATCTATATCATCCTCTGGGTGGATACTGGAGTATTACCCCTTGAGAGTGACTGTCACAGCCACACATCACACAACACATACTACACTATTGCTTTACTGTTTGGAAATTGTATCATGGTGTATGGTCAGTAGCATAAATGCATTTTTCATAGGATCATATATCATATAGAAGTTCAGCTCTGGGATATATAAGATTATATGATATAGGAGACTCCTCTTTTTACAGACTTATACAGACTAAAAGGTCTGACTTATTTTATAGTTCAATTAGTGGTTATATTTTATTTATTTAATAAAGAGATAAACCCTATTTGGGATTATATCCCTTATTTTATTCGGCACTGCCATTAATACAATTATCGAAAGCGCTAGACCCTTGCTATCTCCTTAAATTTTCTTTTGCCATACAAAAGTAAAATTGAATTGCATATAAGGTTGTATGATAGAGAAGAGAAGCTGAGCTCTGTGATATATAGGATTATATGATAGAGGAGAGAAGCTCTGTGATATATAGGATTATATGATAGAGGAGAGAGGCTGAGCTCTATAATACATATTGTTTTTTGATAGAGGAGAAAAGCTGAGCTCAACACACAGCCCTCAATGTCTAAAGCACTGGCAACAAAAGTGAGTACATTCCCTATTTAAAATGGCCAAATACTGTAGGGTTATTGGATAGAGGAGAGAAGCTGAGCTCTGTGATATATAGTGTTTTGTGATTGAGGAGAGAAGCTGAGCTCTGTGATATATAGGGTTTATGAAAGGGGAAAAAACTGAGCCCCCTTTGAATATAGGGTAATATGATAGAGGAGAAAGGGCTTACTGGGGAATTATAGGGTTATATGATAGGGAGAGAACTAGTTCTGTATATAAGGGGAATATATAAGGGGAAAAAGCTGAGCTCGTATATAAGGATTAATAACAGAAGGCTGAGCTCGTGACATATACACCACCCCGCCACTTTATTAAGGGACACCCACTATAACGGGTTGGGCCCCCTTTTTCCTCAGAACTGCCTCAATTCTTCGGGCATAATTCAACAAGGTGTTGCAACGATGCTCAATTTTGGACCAAGGGGCCCAAAGAGTCCCCAAAAAAAATTCCCCAACATGACACCACCACCCCAGCCGAACCTTGATACAAGGAGGATGGATCCTGCTTTCATGTTGTTTTAAGCCAAATCTGACCCTACCACCGAATGCGCAGCAGAAATCGAGACTCACAGACCCGGCAACGTTTTTTCCAAAACTTTTTACTGTCCAAATTTTGATGAGCTTTGGGGAAATTGGAGTCCTTTCTGTTTCTTAAAATGAAAGGATGGCACCCGGGGTGGTTTTCTGCCTGTAGCCCATCTGCCTTCAAATTCGCCGTACTGTGCCTTTAGAATGCTCTTTTTGCCTACCTTGGTTTAACGGGTGGCTATTTGAGTCACTGTTTTCCTTTCATCAGCTCGAACCAGTCTGCCCCCTTCTCCTTTGACCTCTGGGTCCACCAAGGCATTTCCGCCCACAGGGGTGCCCTCAAATGGTGTTTTTTCTTTTTTTTGACCATTCCTGAAACCCTAAGATGGTTTTTGCGTGAAAATCCCAGGAATTTAGAATTTTCTGGGAAATACTCAGAAACAGCCCTTCTGGCACCAACCAACCCATGCCACGTTTTAAAGGGACTCAAATACCTTTCTTCCCCATCTGATGCTCGTTTAACTGCAAAGGGGAATTTTCTTGACCAAAGTCTACAGCCTAAATGAACTGAAGTTGGCGCCATGTGATTGGCTGTATTAGAAATTAAGTGTTAACGAGCAGTTGGACAGGTGTACCTAATAAAGTGGCCGGTGAGTGTAGGTTTATATGATAGAGGAGAAAAGCTGAACTCAACACACAGCCATCAATGTCTAAACCACTGGCAACAAAAGTGAGTACATCCCCAAATGAAAATTGACAAATTGTGCCTAGTTTTCCATTTTTCCTTCACGGTGTCATATGATTTGTTAGTGTTACAAGGTCTCCGGTGTGTTAAATTTGGTGTTATCGCTTTCAGGCTCTCTCATACTGGTCACTAGAAGTTCAACACGGCACCTCAGGGCACAGAACTCTCTGAGGATCTGAAAAATTAATTTTTGCTCTACATAAAGATAGCCTGGGCTATAAGAAGATTGTCAACACCCTGAATTCAACTGCGGCATGGTGGCCAAGCCCATACAGCAGTTTAACAAGACAGCTTCCACTCAGAACAGGCCTCGCCATGATCGACCAAGGAAGTTGAATGTGCTCAGCGTAATATCAAGAGATTGTCTTTTCAAAATAGACATATGAGTGCTGCCAGAATTGCTGCAGAGGTGAAACGGATAGAGGAGCAGCTTGTCAATGGTCATACCATACGTCACACACTGCATCAAATTGGTCTGCATGGCTGTCTATAGACCTAAACCCCATTGAGTACCTGTGGGGCATCCTCAAATGGAAGGTGGAGAAGAGTAAGTCTCTAATATCCACTGTGATGTCATAATAGAGGAGTGGAAGAGGATTCCAGTGGCTGCAACCTGTGAAGCTCTAGTGAACTCTATGCTTCAGAGAGTTAAAGGGGTTTTGCCACAATCTCATTTCACACCTCCTGCATCCTGCTCTTCAGCTCTGTGTGCTCAGAAGGGGGCGTGTGTGAATTGTTTGAATTGCATATTATGTGACCCAGCAAGATGACATCACCATGCCTTTCCTCTCTCTAGTCAAACAAAGGTCTGTTTATGTAAAAAGCTGTGAGTAGCTACAATGTAGCTCAGTGGAAGTTTTTGCTTCACAGTACAAGGGTCCTAGGTTTACATCCCTGCAGGAAACAAACCTGTGGATTTTTATTCTCTTTATCAATGCAGATACTTGATCATGTTTTTTTTTTTATATTTATTTGCACTGTTTGAGTAATTACTAAGGAATACAGAGGACAGGCGTAAAATGAAAGCACCTGGGGTTGAACACTCAGTAGCTACTTGAGAGGAGAGGTGATGTCTGAGCATTTCTTGCTAGGACTGAGGAGCTCTAGGCCGTGGTCGTATCCCCTGGAGATGAGCTGTAAACAATGGATCACTAAAGGAGCAGCTAAAACAAAAACGTTACAGAATTTTGAATAATGTTGAATGGTGAAAATGTTTATTATTTAATTTGCAAGTTTCCCACGTCAATTTTACTTCGTGGCAAAACCCCGTTAAGGCAGTGCTGGAAAATAATGGTGGCCACACAAGATTATGACACTTTTATTTATTTTCACTTAGAGGTGTACTCACTTTTGTTGCCAGTGGTTTAGACATTGATGGCTGTGTGCTGAGCTATTTTGAGGACACACCAAATTTACACCATTATACAAGCTGTACACTGATTACTTTACATTGTTTCAAAGTGTAATATCTTCTGTATTGTACCATGAAAGATATAATACAATATTTACAAAAATGTGAGAGGTGTACTCAATTTTGTGAGATGGTTTCAGTGTACAGAAGTAGTTTAACCTTAAAAAAAACATGTATTTAGTATTACCCTAATCGCATTGATCTATAACGTAAATTTAACATGTCATTTATACCATATGGTGAGCACCTTGAAAACATTTGTGAAAAAGTTGTGAAAGTCATTGCTCAAAAACAAAAGAAAATGTATCTCGTGCTGAAGAACAAAATAGACCATGTGCCTAAAGCAGCAGAAGTTTTAGGTTTATTTTACCAAATTGGTTGAAAAAAGCAGTATATACAACTTACCTTACCAATGTGAACATAGATCAAGTTTAGCAACATCCCCTTATCAGCCTTCTTTAAGGACTACATGGTACTGTTATCTTGAACAAGGGTATTGGAGTGTCCATCAACCTCCTCCTTTGAAAAACGCTCTGTATTGGGATTGCTGTACAATGTAAAAGATCAGGGCTGAACCGGCAATAAGTTTATATTAGAAAATGGCATGTGTTGCTGTTTCCAGCCCATTAGTTAAAGGTTTCATCCACCCTTGAAACAAGATAAAGTGAAAAGCCCAGAAAATGGGATCAAATAACAAAACAAGCTATACTTATCTCTCCAATTACCGACTGATCCAGTGTAGAAGCTCCAATGGGCACTCCATTTGTCTGTGTCTGTTGTAATTTGCTAAGCTACCAATAGTATGGCACATGACTTTTTAGGTTGCTGATTAGTTGCTGCGGTCAAATGTCAGTGGTGAACAAAAATGGCATGCCTGACCTAGCTTCCACTTTGACCACCAGGCAATTGGAGAGATGAGTATAGTTTTTCTTTGATCACATATTCTAGGCTTTACGTATTTTTTTTTAAGAGCGGAGAACCACTTTATAAGAAATGTAAGGCAGCCAAGCCCTTCTGGGTTAAAGTAGCACTGCCTTCCTAAACATAGAGAATAGGACTATAAAACCAGTTATATGCAAATAGTTAAATACAAGAGAAAACATAGATGACATTAACTCCATTCATGCAGGGTTAATCATACCTGTATTAGTTAATTAGTGAAGTTTATATTGCTCATCAGACCTTCCCCCCCTCTGTATTTGATATTGCAATTATAAAAAAAACGAAGTATGAGATTTTTTCTTATACAAATGATGCGTGAAGAGCTACCTTGTGAGACAATCTAATCAGTCCTCTTCTTTCTCAGCCCCCCCACTGTCTCAAATCTGTATTGCTGAGAAGAGGTGAATCAGTATGATACATAGAAAAAGTCAAAATCACTCATAACCCATCAGCGGGTTGCCATGGAGAAATAAGGATGGAATTTACATTCTAGGGCTCATGAATGTTGATTACTCAAGTATAATTATCTCAAAAGCAACATGTCACTATTCAATGTTTTCCTAGTTACACTAGTATATTCTAATGATGTTTTCATGGAAAATTCACCTTTTCAAGTGACTGTTTTTTAAATCATCCTCTCTGTGTCCTACCACAAATATCACGTCAGGCACATCAAAGTGATGAGGAGTAATTATGCAGAACAGAAGGCGTAAGGACGTTTTCACACATGCCGTTTTGCTGCATTTTTTGAAGCCATTGCCAGAAGTAGATCATAAAGTGAGATAAGTTACAGAGTAAATAATCTATTTCTACTTTTTTAGAATGCACTTCTACTTTTGCTTTTAAAAACGGCATAAAAACCTACATCAAAAACAGAAAGGATGTGTCTCATTTAGGGCTTGTCCCCACAGCAAGGGTTTTTGGTTGGTTTTTCAGACGGTTTACGGTTTTAGAAACTGTCTGAAAACCTGCAAGCAACTCTCTCCCATAGAATTCAATAGAAGAACCGTTCAGCAGTCCCCACTGGACAGATTTTCCGCTGGGCAGTTTTTCACACCACCTGCATTCCGAAAAACTTAGAATATGTTCATTCTTCCGCCCGGTTTCCAGACGGAAAATTAACATTGGAGTCAATGTAAACCACTCAGAAAGTGAGTGAGCAGTTTTTTAGCGTAGTTTTTGGGACGGTTTTAGGTTTTTGCAAAAAAAAAGAATGATCCCACTTATAGTGGGTGTGTTTTTTTTCAGGACCTGCAAATCATATCCTGATTCTGATGGAAGAGGACTAATACATGTCACAATTGTCTAATAGTGGAGCCTGGAGTACACGCCATCAGTGTCTTGCTGAGACAAGTCCAAGATGGCCACTGGAATCTCAGGGAGTGACCACTGGATGGAGTTAAAAAAAAAAAAATCACATGGTTTCTTACACCAATCATGAATACTTTTGAACTCAGTACAATTTTCTGCTTGAAAAAGAGTCCAAAAACTACTGGTAAATCTGGACAAAATCAGTGACAAAAACAGTCCAAAAAACTAAAACCGCTGAAAAACCAACCGGTTTTTGTATCAAAGACAGTCCAAAAACCGGTTGTAATGAACAGTTCTGCTGAGGTCAAAATCGAGCTGTTTTTGTAATTTGCCGTGTAAACGTACCATTACTTGTACTGCTTGTACTACTTGCACTGCTAAAATTTCTGTAGCACAATCTTCCATACTTGACTGCCCTGTTTTGTTGGAAAGGAGTCCTGAAGATAAGATCAATAGGGAGTCCTACTGCTGGGATCCCTATCGAGCAGATATAATCTGCAAGGAAATTAACGACTAACTGTTAAATTTCCATGAAGCGACGCCACAGGAAAAAGGAGGAATTACATAGATCTCCACATAATATACTGACATGTTGGGTCCTCCAAGTGGAGAGACTACGTTCTTTGTAACTTTAGATCTAATTGATAGAGGTCCAGTATTAGTGATTACCCCAAGTGGGTTTTGTATTTAAGACAACCTTTTATAACGGTGAACAAATGTAACAATGATAATTACAAATTGAAAACAGTATTTTCAACACTGAAAATGATTATGCTCTTTTCTAGCTTGCAGGCTAAATTTATTAACATATATTAAAATCCAAAGGAGAAACCAGTTATTTTCTCTTCTGACAAATCTGTAATAAATAAAGTCATGTTTGGTCATTAATGAAATATGTATTGTGTTGAGTAGAACGAAGGTCTCTCTCACGGTAATTGACTGCCAGGAGTAACTTGAGAGAGTAATGGCGCATCCCCACGGCATAGGCCGAAAACCCTTGCCGTGGGGACATGCCCTAAGATGGGAGAGAAAACAGCTTACTACTATGTGAGAGCGAATATGACTAGCAATAGTGGTGATTGGGAGACAACTAACACAAATGTATATTCAGCTCACCTTGGAATTGAATGGAAGCACAGTAAGAGTGTTAGGAACACTCAGACAAAAAGCTCCAAAATCCAACAGAAAAGTATGTCTACCGACAAAACAATATTTTATTGCTTCAAATGCATGGCTGTGATGAAGATGAAGGGCGAGTGAGCTTGAAACACTTAAGCGTATGTTCACGTGTTGTATTCATTCTGTGATTTTATGCATTTGAAGCTATAAAATATTGTTTAATTCTTTGGAAGCTGGACATTTCTATTGAATTGGGCGACAAGTGACTGACTAACAATATGGTTGGTATGCATTTATAATAATGCATGTTATAAGGGCAATGAGTTGTAATTTCACACAGAGAAAGATAGTGGCTAGAGATGGGTGAATTTCTCAAAAATTCGATTCGGTCACTTAGACGAGTTTTGACAAAAATTTGTTTCGTTGAGATTACTTCGGCAAGGATCGCGTTTAAAAAGCAGTTTTCCAGCTGCACAGAGCTTGCAGGTGCTGTAGAACGTTTGTGCCATGCTTAAAATTGCAGAGGGTAGTTGGTTTGGTCTTCATACAATGTTGTGTTTTAGTATGACACGAAGTGACTGCCGCCGACTTTTAGAATCGCTTAACTATATAAAATTCATCTGGACAACTTAAAGGAGGGAAAAAAACTGACCAAAAAACTGAGGCGGAATGTTGGCCTGATAATTTCTTGCACGAAAGCTGGAAAAAAGCAAGCTGAGAGCTCAGGGTGTGGCAACATTAGTGACCCAGAAGTGTGGAGGTGACGGCGGCAGCCACAGCAGCATGAGGTCAGGCAGTGGCACAATGACATTCTTGATGGTGGCAACACAGGTTGAAGCCACAGAGTGTGGAACAATGGACTGAGAGCGGTAGGGTCACGGCGGGCAGCAAGTATGAGGGTTCAGGCAGTGGCACAAGACATTATGGATGGTGGCACAAACGGAGGAAGCCACAGAAATGGAACAATGACTGAGAGCGGAGGTCACAGCATTGCAGCAGCATGAGGTAGGCTGTGGCACAATTACATTCTGGAAGGTTGGCAAAACAGTTATTAGGCCACAGAGTGGCACAATTCACACAGTGTGGAGGTCACAACAGCAGCAGCATTGAGGATCAGGCAGTGCAAATGAAATTCTGGAGGTGGAAACACAGTATTAGGCCACAGTCAGAGAGGGCACAATCACACAGTGTGGAGGTCACGGGCAGGCAGCAGTATTAGGTCAGGGCAATGCACAATGACATTCTGGAGGTGGCAAAACAGGTGGAAGCCACAGAGTGGCTCACAATGACTGAGAGCGGAGGAGAGGTCATGGCGGGCAGCAGCAATGACGGTCAGGCATGTGGCACAATGACACTGTGATGGAGGACCATGGCAGCAGCAACAGCAGCAGCATGAGATCAGACAGTGGCACAATGGACCACTGTGTGGATGTCACGGCAACAGCAACCAGCAGCGAAGCAAGCAAGATGTCATAGAGTGGCCACAAGACAGAGTGTTGAGGTGTGGTGGCAATACAGTCTGGTAAAGATGGAGTGTCGTAGGCAGATGCGAGAAACTGGCAGCAGATGTGTGGCATAGAGGCGGGTGGGCGGCATCAGAATAGTGGCTGAGGCAGGTAAGTTTGAACACAGACTGACGCCTAACGGCATTGGTAGTGTGGAAATCCTGGCCGATCCACGCCTGATTCATCTTGACAAAGGTCATCATTCCACATTTCCCGTGGACATGCGGGTTCTACCTTGGGGGTAACGATGGGCCCCCGCCGCACTGAAACACCGCTCTGATGCCACACTACTGGCCGAGCTCAGGACGCTTCTCCACTGCAAACTCGGCAAGTTGTGGCCACACATTCCATTTGGCTGCCCAAGTAGTACAGTGGATTTTTCTTACTGAGGTGACAGAGTGCTGTCCAAGTAGGCCCCACCTGTTGGTTCAGGGACTGCTCCAGGTCCTGCTGCTGCTGCTGCTGGCGCTGCCATCCTCATAGGCGGGTGAAGGAAGCTGCTCTCAGTGAACTCAAGACTTAGGGTTACTACTGTTGGAGTGGTAGGCTTCACTTACCCCCCCACTTCCAACAGCAGCCGCGGCAGTAGTACGTTGAGCGCTGAGGAACCCCGGTCAGACCTGTCAGAGGAGGGGACGATGCCGCACATAGGCAGCGGGCCAACTTGATTACGGAGGATTTCCCTATCGTATTTGAGTTTGTCTTTCCTTCTCAATAGTGGGAAAAGGCTCCCATTTTGACCGGTTAGCGTAGGGCTCCAATGGGTGGAGAGCCAGATGTCATCCCTCTGCGGATATGCTGACTATTCGGCTTTCACTAGCCAGGCAAATCAAGCATGCTGCCGGGCCATCTGCACAAGTGACTCGAGGGGCTCACTGACTCCATGTTCCATGTTTACAGCCACGGTGCTTGGGGGTCTATATGCCTCATCTTCCTCATCTCCATCACACCTCCTCCAACTGCTCCTGATCCTCCTCTACTTTTCACCTGGGTAGAAAATCCACTCATTTCACCAGGACAATGCTTCTGCTCCAATGTCCTCCTCCTCCTCCTCCATTTCAGTCCCACGGACTCATGTGGCCATGAGATGTAGTCGCCAGTCTCCGTACCCTGCCCAGACAGATTTTTAGCATCTTTCCAGGACATGAAGCAGTGTAATGACGTTATTAATCCCGTAGTCCTGGCGACTGACAAATAACGTCGCCTCCTGAATGGCACTCCTAAACAACGGAAGGTGTTCACGCATGAAATGCCACTGGCTGACTGCAAAGTTACACAGGGGAGTACTTCTGTGCTGGATCATCAAAAAATCGTTAATGGTCCTTTCTCTGTTCATACAGTCGGTCCAACATGTGCAGGCTGAATTCCAGCGGGTGGAAACATTGCATTTTCAGAGTGTGTTGGGGGAGGCTGTTATGCCGCTGCAAATCGAGGGAGGGTGTTACTGGCCTTGTACGAATGGAATAATGTGCGACTGCACAGTTTTCCTGGTCATTTGAGAAATGTTCTGAAGATCGGTTGGCAAGACTTCAGGAACCTTTTCACAACCAGATTGAACACATGCGCCATTGCAGGGCCCATGGACATCCATCTCGGTGCAGTGCGGACCACCATGTTCCTTCCATTGTCCGTCCACACAATGGTTCCGATTTGCAGTTGGCGCAGAGAAAGCCACACATCCGATTTTCTTGCTGCATGACGCGGAGCAGATCCTCCCTGTGTGACTTCGTTCGCCGAGGCATGGCCGGTGTAGAACTGAGTGGACACCCCTGTGCCATACCATGTGGTATGATGGAGCCAGTACAGTAACTTGTGGAGGCTGAGATGGTGGTGGTGGTGGAGGAGGAGGAGGCCGGACATTGGTGCAGGCTGCAGCAGTTTGACAAGTGGAGGAGAAAGCTGGCGTCTCCTGTCCAAGTTGTTGTGTGCCTGGGCTGGAAGCACATTCACCAGTGGGCCGTAAAGGACATGTACTGGCCTGCCGTAGTTACAGCTCAGACGTCCGCGCGCCGTGCAACTTGGAACAAACCGATAAGCTCAAGGGCATTGGACCCACCTTCTGTTCTAATATTTATGAAGTGCTGGTACTGCAAATTTTGAAAAAATAATTTACGGCTTGGAAATCTCCATCTTGGCTCGGCACAAGCCAGTAGTCTCTGTATGGTGCAGAGTCAACCATTTGGAAAGGGAGGGACTTGCCAGTTAGTACCAACAACTTGGACAAGGAGCACGGTCAGATGCTGCTCCTTAGGATGGTTGGGACGCTGTTACTGTTGTTCTCTTTGAATCGGCCTCGCTGAACGACTGCGGGGGGGGATGGCGCCATGAGTAGCTCCTGGCACGCTTCACTTTTGCCACAGATTCTACATATACACATATTCGGCTCCTCGAAGTCTTAGCAAGAATGCCACACCGCGGCCGAGTATCGGACTTACCTACCAACGCTCTGCACTGAGTGACTACAGCCGCAGCTGCCTCGCTGAGCCCCTGGCTGCTACTTTCTTACCTGCGAAGTGGTTTTTTTACCCCCGTGGCCGCTTGGCTCAGACCTCACACTGACTGCTATCCTGCTTGACTCACAGCACACAAACCCACTTGCTGGCTGCGCTGCTGCCTGGACTGCGCAAGCTTGACGCCCCTATTCTCCTGACGATGATGAAGCCCTTGCCTCACCCGGCTCCCAAGTGGGTTCGGCTACATCATCATTATTTGTGTTTCATCGTCAACTGCTGTCCTCATCCACCGGTTCTTGAGTATGCCTTGGTGACGTTCTAACAACATGACCTCCATGCACTCTCCACATCTATACTTTACCGACCTACTTGCAAGAAGCAGGCGATTTTGGCCCATTTCTTCAATGCCAAGTAGCTGCTGATGCCCTCCTCAAATTGTTTCAATCTTGCTATATATTGGCGCTGAGCCCAGACCACATAGACGATCTGCTGGCTGCAAGGGAACGGATGGGACAGAGCAGGAGGAGGACAGGTGGGGCCGGCTGGACCCGCTCCGGGCCATGCCAACTAATGGTTGTGTATGAGGTTCCCACCGACTCTTGGTGGGGTTGTCAGATGTCATCTGGGAGGAAGAGGATGACCTAGTCAACCAATCAAGAACCCTTGGTTGCTGAACAACTCACGCGCCTTCTAGATGACAGCGGCAGTTGTGGCCCTCACCAGAGTGACCCCTGCTGCGACGACCTTTGTGAGCTGCGACGCCGGGCCTGTTCAGGGAATGTTTGTGCCACTGCCACTCGCAGGTGCAGAGCCTGCCACCCTCTCTGTCTGACATACTGTTTGTCATAAATGTACAGACATGTTTGATGATGATCTCTGTATATGATACTATTACACCATGTTTTTGGCTCCATTTAACCCAAGTAACAAGCTTGGGTAACCCTGGGATATTAATATTGCGTCCACAAATGGCCAGGAAAAATTATTTACTTGTATGTGTCGTTTAAAAACACTGTGTGTTTTACTAAAATGTAAAAGCACTAAAAAACAGGTTAATTAACCTCTACGGTCATGAAGTAGGTACAACGGAAAAAATGTATATTATTTTGGCGGTTGAAAAAAAAGACGGTTTATTTTTGTCAGCACACAGCAAACAACGCTTAATTAACCCTGGATATAAATTGCGCCAAAGAATTGAGCCTGCACAAACTAGTAGCTTTTGTTTATAGTGTAGCGTGTTACAATTGCGTGTTTTCTACGCCCACACAACAAGAGATTACAGTTGTAATTAACTTTGCTTGTTGATTAGGGCTACAGGAAAAATTTATATATTTGGCGTTGAAAAAAGACGGTTTATTGGGGTCAGCACACCAGCAAAACAACGCTTAATTAACCCTGGATGTAATTGAGCCAAAGAAATTGGAGCCGCACAAAACTAGTAGCTTTGTAGCGTGTTACAATTGCGATGTTTCTACGACACACAACAAGAGATACGTTGTAATTAACCTTGGTTTGTTGAATTAGGCTACAGGAAAATTTATATATTTTGGCTTGAAAAGTACGGTTCTTTGGAGCGTCAGCACACCAGCAAAACACGCCTTAATTAACCCCCTGGGATGTAAGTTGCACCAAAGAATTGAGCCAACACCAAAATAGTAGCTTTGTAGCGTGTTACAATTGCGTGTTTTCTACGCCACACAACAAGAATAACAGTTGTATATTATCATGTGCTTGTGAATTAGGCTACAGGAAAATTTGGTATATATTTTGGGTTGAAAAAAGACGTTTTATTTTTGTCCAGCACACCAGCAAAACAACGCTTAATTAACCCCTGGATGTAAATTGTGCCAAAGAATTGAGCCGCACAAACTAGTAGCTTTGTAGCGTGTTACAATTGCGTGTTTTCTACCCCACACAACAAGAGATACAGTTGTAATTAAAACTTTGCTTTAATTAGGCTACAGGAAAAATTTTATTATTTTGGCGTTGAAAAAGAGGGGTTTTTTTTTTTCAGCACACCAGCAAAAAACGTTAAATTTAAACCCCCCTGGATGTAAAACTCCCCAAAGAATTTGGCCCCACAAAATGTAGCTTTGTAGGTGTTAAATTGCGTGTTTTTCTACGCCACACAACAAAAAATTTCAGTTGTAATTAACCTTTTGCTTGTGAATTAGCTACAGGAAAAAATTTATATTTTTTGGCGGTGAAAAAAAGACGGTTTCTTGGGGTCAGCACACCAGCAAAACAAGCTTAATTTAACCCCTGGATGTAAATTTGCGCAAAATTGTTGAGCAAAAAAATGAGGGATTTGTTTTGAAAAAACCGCTGTTTCTTTAAATGAATACAACAGGAATGGCTTAGAATCCATTTGGAAATTTTGAATGTATATCACTGAGTGGAGCACACGGGATTTCGATCCAATACCCCAAAAAATTAGAAATAAAACATTAAGAGAACAGTCTCTGACAAAAGCGGGAAAACCCCCCACAAAAATGCTATAAAAAAAAACAATTCTTCTAAGAGCATCAGCCCGGCAGCCCCTTTTCCCTGATGGCCAGTGAGAGGAGTGTGAGTCCCGGGTCGCGCCCGGACTTATAATGCGGTGACGTACAGAACCCGCCGGTCCTGTTTGGCTTCACCTCTGCACATGTCATGCGGCTATCCCTTTTCCTCCCAGGTCTTTGCCCTGGGCGCCATGTGCTGCAGCCATTTTATCAATCAAAACACACTTCGTTACCAAAGTACCCCAACTTCATTCTTCCCAAACCCAAGTTTCCTGAAATTTAAACGAATTCCACTTCGTTAGAAACGATTCCCTCTCTAAAAGTGACCTTAATTGATGTCTTTCATTTCAATTTGTCAACCTTTTTGAATTCTATGGTTTTACATTCCAGGACATTATATAATAAACATCTGGTCCTCACGAAGTCCTTAGATTAGGTAAATACTTCGTCAGATGAACAACAATACATGACAAATTAAACTGTTATTTATTTAACTAAAATAAGGCCAAAATGCAAAAAGCAGTGTGTTTAAAATCAAGTACTCTCTGACTGCTTGCACTCATCAGATGCCCTTGATTAACTGATTTTCAGCAAGTTTGACCAGCTCTGTAAAAGCAGCGCTTTTGTCAGTTTGATGGTCTGGAACATTTAGATGTGTGGAAACATAATGCCAAGGAATAAAAACATCAGTAATGATTTAAGTTGCTGTCCAAAAATCTGGGGATGGCTAAGGGTATGTTCAGTCAGCTTATTTTGGCGCGCATATGTGATATGTGACATGTCAATTGTTAGTGCTGAATATGCGCCGCTCACAATGAATGTCTATGGGGCCGACGCCCGGCCACCTGGCGTATAGTACGCGCCGCAATAAGCCATGTGAACCTACCCTAAAAGGCCATTTTCAAGCAACTGAAATCCATCATTCTACAGTGAGAAAGATTATTCACAAGTAGAAACATTCAACAGTTGATAATCTTCCCAAAAGTGGATGTCCACATTTATCAAAGATCAAATGGTACAATCCTCAGAGAAAAAAAATGTTCAATCTCCAGAGGCAACAAGCCTTTTTTACTGTAAGATATGTGAATCTGTGGAATAGTTGTGTCAGGAGCTGATGAGCACTTCACAAACACTTTGGGCAACATGTATGAATGGGGCGGCGCCAGTTTTCTGGTGTACATTGAGCCAAAAAGAATGTATGAACAGTGGCACTCCAAACTTTGGTGCATTACAAAGGCACTTATTGCGGCAAAGATTAGATGCGTTCTGGGGGTGTGTCACACCACATTCATAGAAGTAGACACATTTATGATTCTTTGATGCCAAATCTAGGCACAGAACAGTTAGAACAGCCAGACCAGGGTAAAGGTTTTTTTCACTTGAGCCAGACTTATTGGCTCTAGACTGCGCCTGTATGTATGACCTGCAGAAGAACAGGTTCATAAAGTGTAGAACACATTCTACACTGCCTTAAAGATATTTAAAACTGGCCTGTCAGCACCAATTTTGGTCATTGTCGCCCTTAGACTATTACTTTTAACAAAATAATATTAAAAGTTAGAATTTTTGTTAGTTTGTTGATCCAGTCTGATCACCACTTGGGATCAGGAGTAAAAAATGTCCTATTAGGCAATATTTTTTCATGCGTTATGGTTTATGGATCAATAGAGGAAAAAAAGTTTAAAATTATCTATATCCACCCTTTTATCCATATATTAGCCACACCTTTGGTTGAATTTGAAGGACATAGTTTTTTAAAATTTTATTTTCAATCATACTATGTTATGATGACAGAATAATTACAGAAGAATGATTAAGTATGGCTTGCTTGGAAGGCTAACTAGGAGAAAGTCTCTCCTACATACAAAGAACATAGCTTAAGTGCCACGTTTGTGTCATCTGGCTCTGGTCGCGACCGTCACTGCGATCATAACTGCAGTTTTGCTTTATTTCCTTCTCCTGTGTGAACTCCGTCCTCTACTTTGGACTCTAATTGAATTCTGGCCAATGCTTGTGGCCAGGAACTTTCCAGCACTCTTTGGGTTAATCAGTTCTCTTGGTGATTGACAGGTTCTGCTTCCTATCATTTCTGCTCCTATTCCTCCCCTTCCCTATTTATAGCCACTGCTTCCTCCTTCCTGTGTCTGCTATAGGTTTTTCTCCCCTGTAGTTCGCCCGTTCTTTTGCCATCGTTCTGTGCTTTTTTGACCTTTTGCTTGGACTCCGATTACCCCTTTGTCTCTCGTTACCCCATTCCGTTGCCTACTTGGACTGACCAACTACGTTTTCTTGTTCTGTGTTTGTTTGTCCCTGTCTATGTTTCACTTGGCTCACTGCAGTCATTAGTCTTCTGGTTGGGGCCGGCCTATTAAGGAGTCGGGTTCCACAAAAGGTAGGGACAGGGGCTGGGACCAGTGTCAGGGCCTCACTTGTCTCTGTCTTGTTGTGTGTCACTGACAGTCCCTGAAATTTAGTTTGCCAAATTCTATTTGTCCAAACCACAAGAATTCTGAAATAAAATGTTTGGGACAAATGTAAAGTCCCATGTTTAGTCAAATGTGAGCCAATTCTTCCAAAAGCTAAAATTAAGTTTAAGGGGGTTTTACCACAAGGTATAATCTCCTGCACAGGTTGCTCGCAACTAGCTGTAAGCCGAACGTGCATGGGAATGAGGAAGGTGTTGCTTGCGGCCGTTCTCTCAATTCACTTTTATGGGAGCTCCTGAGTATAGCTCAGTGAGTGTGCTTGGCTATATTCTGGAGCTTCTGTAGAAGTAAATGGGGAGGAAGGCTGCAAGCACCATCCTCCACATTTTCATGCACAGTCAGTTTGTAGCTAGCTGCGAGCAACCTGTGCTCGGGATTTTACCTAATTTAAGCCCCCTTTAAACTGGGTCATGCAAAAGGACAATGATCCCAAGCACAAAAGCAAATCTACAACTGGCAGCTGAGAAAGAAAGAAAAGGTGGTGTTGCAATAGTCAAGTCAAAGACCAGACTTCATCTCAACTGAAATACTGTGGTGGGACCTTAAGAGAGCTTTGAATAACGAATGCCCACAAACCCCAATGAACTATAGCAATGTTGTAAAAAGAAGTGGGACAAAATTCTTCCATTAGTGAGAGACTGATAAACTCATATAGATAACAAATACTGCAAGTTATAGTTACTAAATGTGGTTCTACAAGCTATTAGTTACTGGAGTGACACATGACTTTACCATTTTGGCTTCCTATGTGGTGGAATCTGTTGTGTATTACTGTGCTCCTGATGTTGTAGTAACCTTACTGTAAGATCTTTTAAGGACCAATATTTTTTATTGTGTCCTGATAAAAGATGAGCAAGCAGTTCTAGTTCGATTAGAACCTTGAACTTTAGTGTGTTCGGTACGAGGTTCTATTTGAACTAGAACTCGAACCCCATTAAAGTCAATGGGAGAAGATGTTCCGGTTAGTTTTTATACCTATACAAGTGAGGAGAAGCTGTAATACCATTCATAACAGTAAAATGGATACGTGGAACAACTTAGTGAAGAAAATTTGTCTCTAAGAGTGACAGAAAAAAATTGAGAGGCTATATACTTCATGACTTTCAATGGCTATCTGAAAAGATGAGGACAGGTTGCAAGCAGGGGCATAGCTATAGGAGGTGAAGCGGTAGCAGCTGCTATGGGGGCCCAAAAGCTCCTTTGACACATAGGAGATTTGGAGACTGTGTGTTATACAATTACTGAACCCCCAAAACTGCAACGACGGAACTTTTGGGCACTGAGTATGATTGAGCAAATCCAAGCACTCTACATTATATATATCCATGTATATGAGAGTTAGGCATTATGTGTGCCTGCAAATGTCACCAAATAACAGCTTCTGGGTGTGGGAAAGAGGCAGCCAGCAATATCAAACTCCCTAACTATGGTTGTCTATGGAGAGGAAAATTCTATCTAACGAACTAACAGCAGTCCGTACAGTACAGAGAGTGAGCCGAAAATGGTGTTCACAAGGCAATATATTGAAATATATATAACATGGTCATGTGATTTTAACAGCCAATGAGAGCTCTTCACCTCAGCGATGATGTTTTTGACACTTCTCTGTGCTCTGCACTGATTGGATGGCCAAAAGTGCAGAAAGCTGATTGTATGGCCGCCAAAAGTGCAGAAAGCCGCTGAAAATAAAACTGAAAATGGCTTGTCGAACTAGAACTAGAATTTTACTCGAATGAACAGTAAAATGTTCGGTTCGAGCTCTAAAAATTCAAGAAGTTCTACAAGAACTTAACTTTTCTAGAACATTTCGATCAACACTAGTCCTGATATGTTAAACCAAAGAATTCAAAGAGGATATATTTTCTCTCTCTCATAAGTGTATAATTACTTCTTATACATGCTTTGTATAGAGTTAGGGTTGTGTCTGCTTTGTGAGCCACCAGAGTACAAAAAGCTTTGGGGTGGGCCACATGTCCAACTTTTGCACAATGACATAGGAATATTAAAGAGAACCTGTCACATAGATTATGCCCCCCTGGCTGAGGGCAGAACAATCTAGTGTCAGACCTGCTGTTCCCAGCGCTGAGTCCCTTATTCTGTAAGATGCTGTAGTTTTTCGAGCATTTAATGCTCAAATCTGCAGTTTTCAGCCAGAAGAGTCATTCGAAGAGCCATTCAGAGTCAGTTTTTTTTTTCAAACCCCGCCCACCTGAGGCTAGCCCCGCCCACCTCAACTGATAAACCTATAACTTTGAATAGGTAGAAACATGTGAATAACTGTCATTGGGTGGAGCTAGCATTTGGTGGGCGTGGCTAACACCTGCTCAGGAATAAGATTTGAGGGGTAAATGCTCTAAAACAACAGCATCTTACAGAATAAGGGACACAGTGCTGGAAACAGCAGGTCTGACACTAGCTTGTGCTGCCCTCAGCAAGGGGGGCATAACTTATGTGACAGGTTCCCTTTATCCTACTGTACCTCTGTTGGCCTAGGTCAATAGTGGATTGATAATAGTCCTTTTTATTTATGACAGTACTACAGAAAGTCTATGTAAAAGAGTCTAAAACCAATCAACGGATTAGTGGTTAGAAATAGTTGTGATTATTAAGGACACTATTTTCAGCCTCCTGAAAGGAATGGAGATAGAACTTGGCCCAACTTTCAGAAGCGCTATAGTACTGGTATGTTTGCTATTGTATTTGTTTTTGTATTGTTTTCCAGTCTACATATTAGAGACACATGAGTTTATCAATATAAACAATTGCCTGAGAAGCTTTGCCGACTGAATTATAATTTACATTAGTTTTTAACCCTTCGACATATTAAAAATGAGGCATCTGTCATTGATCCATCTCCATTGCTTTCTCTTTCTGGTCTCTCATTGCCATATGTGTCAAGTTTTGATGAGGCAATGCCACTGTGCCACCTACACATTTAGAACTATGATGTCTTTGGTTGAATTCATTATACAAAGAGAGACCACCTGCTATTTTGAAACCTCCTTTCATTACCCAGTTCCAAGCAAGAGAAGGAGAGAGAGAGAACGAGCTCTGGAGATAACACTACAGCAGATTGAGAAGGAACAAGGAGAATATTCTCATGTATGATCCGGGACATCTGATTGGTGGGTGGGTGACAGCTGGACCCGAAAATCAAATTCAGTTGCTTTGAGATTTTGGAAGAAGAAGTGAATTTTACAGTTTGCATTGTTTTATTATTTTTTTTTCTTGTGGCATGCTGTCCTTTGCTGATCTATTAGCTAGGAGGCTATAAAAGGCTGCCTAGAGCTCATTAGTAGACGTGAGAGGATAACCGACAGGTACTGTGTGTGTCACACAGCAGTGAAAAAAGTTGGATTTCCTTTTACTCGTTTCCAAATGTGAAAAAAAAGGAAAGAGCTCTGCCTTAACTGTTTCTCCTCCAGTCTGTAATATCACCATAAAAAGATGCATATGGCATGTGGCAGATTGTGCAGATTTCTTATTCTATATAGAAAATAAAAATGGAATTCCATTGGAAAAAAATCTTACGGTAGGTGTCACTTCCCTTTGTAAACCAATGTCAAGAAGGTGCATCTCTATGAAGATAATTTTCATTCTTTTTTAAAGGGGGTCTCCAGAATAACCAGAAAAAGAAAAAGCTCTCTAATTGCCTAAGTCTAATTTGTGCTTTTCCTGTGCTAAATCAAACTTCTCTTCTGTGTAGAACAGCAGCATTTCCTTTTTGAAAGCTGTTTCACCTTTCCCTGTAAAACTATAAAACTAGGTCTCATCCCCTCCCCATGTTTGTCCCTAATTCTAAAAGCCTTGGAAAGCAGGAGCAAGGGTGTGTGGCTTCAGAGGAGGCCCTGAAAAAGCTTAAACCCTTAGGCACCTGATTTCCAAGACTCTACACAAGGTTGTTTCCTGTGTGTGGAGACAAACAGAAGTATTCAACTTCCTGACATCAAACAGCTCAGAAAATATAATAAAATACATAACAAAATTTCCTTTGGGAGAGATATTAATTATTTTTTATTGGACAACCTCTTTAATAGTACTGGTCTTCTAGTATTTTGCAGGGGGACTTTTGGGCCTATATAACGTCCAGGGCTCAGGAACAATGGCAATTTCTGTACGTCCTATAGTTACACCACTGGGCACATCCCTAGGCTGGGTTCACACAGTTTGTTTTTGTTTTTCATATTAGTATTTGTTTAGCCAAAACCAGGAATAGTTCCACAGCTGTCAAGAGATGCAAGGCTCCATCATACTTTGCTCATTAGGTTTCATTCCTGGTTTTGACTTACAAATACGCGTCAAAAAACAATGTCAGAACCCAGCCTTATCATATATGAAACATGTATACATTTACTTTAACCCCCTTACGACACATAACTTATGAGTACAGTGGTGTCGGTAAGGACCTATGTAGCGGGCTTACTCTGTAAGTCTGCTACATAGGAGGTTGGTGTCACATGCTAATTATAGCTGACAATCACCAGTAACAGCATGAAATGGAGCTGGCTCCGTTTCCTGCTATTTAACCGTTCAGACGTGGCTGAGGGGTCGACGTGAATAAAAAATGGTGCTGCTGTGACAAGATCACGTGGTGTCTTGCCCCAATCTCATTTCATACCTCCTGCATCCAGCTCTTCAGCTCTGTGTGCCCAAAAGGGGTCGTGTGTGGTTTGTTTGAATTGCATATCATGTGACTCAGCAGGATGACATCACTAGGCCTTTCCTCATTCTAGTCAAAGAAAGATCTGTTTATGTATGGAGCTGTGAGTAGATACATTGTAGCTCCGAGGTAAAGTTTTCGCCTCACAGCATAAGTGTCACAATGCTGGTGTATACTGCTGGAATCCAATGGCAGGGCAAGGTATAAACACAGGGAGGCAGGTGGATAGCGAGGTAGGTAATGGGCTGCTTGCTTGGTCAGAAGAGCAGAGGGATGACAGTGGAGTAACCGCAGGCAAAAAGGATAGTGCAGGGTAAACTGCTAGAAGGAGGAACAAGGCTGGACAGCAAGTTCCAAGGCGAGAGGACTGTAAAGCAGGATCTAAGCACAATACTCAAGCAATGGGAACAGGCTTGAGGAGTTTATATAGGAACTAGGAACAGGAAACAAGATGGCAACCAGCTGAGACACGATCCACCATCTTGACTGAGGGCAAACTTAAGGGCAAACACAGTTAGCAAGTTCCAATGTATAGCAGGAGGTTCAAATCTCTGCAGGAAACAAACCTGTGGATTTTTTTCTCTTTATCAATGCACATACTTGATTGAGGTTGTTTTTATTTATTTGCACTGTTTGACTAATTACTAAGTAGTACAGAGGACAGGAGTAGAATGACAGCACCTGAGGTTGAACGCTCAGTAGCTGCCTGAGAAGAGAGGTGATGTCTGAGCATGTCTGACCAGGACTGAGGAGCTCTCAGCCTGTTCGTATCCCCTGAAGATGAGCTATAAAGAATGGATCACTAAAGGAGCAACTAAAACAAAAACAATATAGAGTTTTTAATAATGATGAATGATGAAAACGTTTATTATTTAATTTGCAAGTTTCCCACATCAATTTTACTTCATGGCAGATCCCCTTTAAAGTAACAAAGAAACAACATTCTAAAAGTGTAAAAAAAATATATAATATAGTAAACTTTCAAATAACCTCTTTTATGCCATTTCACAAACAAAAAAATAAAAAGGTACACATACTGTAATTGATATCGCTGCATCCGCAAAAGTACGGTCTATTAAAATATAACATCATTTATCCCATACACTGAACATTGAAGAAGAAAAAATATTTCAAAAGTCAAAATAGCAGTTTTTATCATGTCCTTTAAAAATTGCAATAAAAAGTGATCAAAAACTCACATGTCTCCTAAAATGGTAACAACAAAAACTTCACTTCAACCCGCAAAAAAATGCACTCTTACTCAGGTTCATAGTTGGAAGAGCAAAAAAGTAAATGATGGCAAAAAATGGCACTGCAGTGCACATTTAAAAACTAGAGAATGTTTGTACATTAAGAAAACCTTACATCTTTGATATTGTTAGAATTGTATCAACCTGCAGAATACCGGTAACTAGGGATGAGCGATATCAGCAAAAGATGAAATCGGCACGGTTTTTAGGCTTATCGGAAATTTCCAATCACGCGATAGTTTAGGTGACAATCTTTAAGATAATCTATTACTATCTCGCCATTTTTAGTGTTTCCTGTAATTTTGGCGGCCAGCCAATCATCTCAGAGGATAGAGGCGTGTGAGGAGGATGTACAACGTCATGACTGGGCAGTGTATGGATCTCATTGGCTGCAAAAATCACGTGACCTCATTTTATCTATGCAAATGCATTTCCTGTTCAGCTCATTTTCTGTCTATGCCACTTCAAAGCAGGACGTGTCTGCGTTTAAACCAATAGCTGTTCTAACAGCTCTGAGAGATAGTCTCTTCTAATACAAGAAACCATCAACTTACCTACAGCTTAGAATAGAGTTAGATTAGAGAATTGCACTTCTTATTTAGTTAGAGAAAGTTTTATCAATATCTTCTGGTGTGTCAAGCGCGGGGGCGGGGCGGGTAGGGGGTTTGGCTGGGGGGAGGGGGGGTGGGTGCAGCACGAAGAGAGGCTTTTGAAAGGAAGGAAGATATTGTGCAGCCAAGTGTGTTCTGTGACCTTGAATTGAAAAAGCATTCTTTCTTACCACTTTTTTTTGCCAGCAGATCTCTGATAGGAGGTGAAATTGTCCCTGTTTTTTCAGTTCTATTGCAATCACTGCGTGTCAGTGTTCCCAAAAATTGGCATAACTTATCCCTATAACTTTTAAATAGTTTTATTGAAGTCCGTGCGTCTGTTTGCTGCAATGAGCTCAGTTGTACGCATATTGTTTTATACATATTTTACAGTAAATTACACCTGTTGTCAGTGGTGCGAAGGCCGCCATATTAATCCATATAACATTTAAATACTCTTATTGCAGTCCGTGCGTTTGTTTGGCACATAGAGCTCAGTTGTACTCATATTGTTTTATACATATTTTATAGTAAATTACGCCTGTTGTCAGTGGTGACAAAACCACCATATGTAATCCATATAACTGTTTAATACTTCTATTTCACTCAGTGCGTCTCAGTTTGGCGCTAATCGTGCATTTGTATCATAGTTTGTTGGAAACTATCAACTGCGAGTCCTGCTGGGCAGTTTTAAATCTCAGGGACTGAAGGAAGAACACGGTTGATTTAGTCTTAAGGTTCTTCCACCAGACCGCATTTCACAGATATTTATTAGAAACAAAATTGTTTCTAATCCTAGTTGGCTGTTGGAAATTAGTGGGATTTAAGAATAGCTATGATTTGCCGTCTTTCAATAAGAGACTGTCAAAAACTCTTCCATCCTTTTTGAATTTTTATATTTCTGAACATGGAGTGAAATGAAGGTGGTAATCGAGCAAAGAGGGGTGTAAGACATGGAGGTAGAAGTACGAAAGAAGGTGTTCCTTCCAGTGCTGGCGACAACGCGCAAGCCAGCAGATCGTCGGTTGCAGGACCTTTAGGCCTGTCATCGCTGGGTCAGTGCCCTGTGAATCTCAGTAACGAAAAGTGTTGCCAATCTGTTCTTCAGTGGTTAATGCAACCTGCGTCCAGCAGTCTTACCTCCTCGTCCTCCCAGTCACGGCCCCAAATGTCGTCATCAGCATCGTCAGCATCCGTCCAACATGAAGCGAAGACAGCCCAAATGTCAACTCGTGTACCCACCACTGTGGATAATCCATTTTCTGAAGACCTCTTTGATGACAAAATGCGGTTGGGGTCAGAAGGCATTTCAAAAGATCAAGAGGCCAAAGAGGATTATTTTGTCTGCTCTGACGCCCAATCGCTGATGCCATCAGAGGTGGAGAAGGAAGCTGGTAAATCGGCAAAAATCCCGGGCGGTCGGCAACGCCTTGCAGTCCCTGTTGCTTGTAGCCTGCAGCTCCAGGATGCAGAATGTCAGGACGAGGAAGTCACCTGTGTTGATGATGATGATGACGACATTGCGGATCCAACGTGGTCTTTTCAGCAGAATTTGCTTGCGAGTGCTTCATCACTGGACGGGGAGGAAGACGATGGAGTAGTGTCAGTACGAGTCCCATCTCAAAAAGGGAGAGGGCGGTCGGACAAGTCCGCTGAGATTATTCCACCAGCCATGATCAGCGGAAACACTGCTCCTCGCTTATCGCCTATTTATCACTTATCGCTTATTTTTGGGTCATGCTGCTGTGAAATACAGCTATATTACAGGTCCTATTTTAAAAAATGGGGTTTCTAACAGACATTTGTTCTTCACAATTGTCAATAGTGGCCAAAGGGTCATGTTTTGAATTTTATGGGGCATGGTGCTGTCAAAAATAGGAGTAGGTATGACTCTGTTAAGGGACACATATTGCAAAATATGAGAAACAAAGTCGTGGTGGGATTCCCTCCTATTTCAAAAATGTGTGTTCTAGAGTTAAACTACTAAAAATAAATGCATGTACAAAATAGCTGATATAAATATTCCTCTGAATTGTACAAGGGAGGTACAGGAAGACTTGAACAGATGTAGGTTATTCAGAGGACATGTATGGAGTATGGAGCACATTCGCCACACCAAGAACAGAGACAATTTCCACCAACACGTTGAGTAAAACGAGAAAAAGCCATGAAAAAGGGCACCTGGGTGGAACAGGAGCATCAACCACCAGCATTTCCACGTGAAGCTCAATTGGTTCGCACTCATACGGAGGGGCAAGCGCTCTCGTAGAGGCAGAAATTTCTCAAGCGCTACCCAGGTCTTGACTGTGTACTGAGGAAGGCTGGAGGTTTTAGCTCACACTTCCGCTTCCACACTCTGCTTCAGCACGACTGTTTCTGCATCATAAGGGCATTTTTGCCATGTTAATAGATGACGGACGCCAGCCCTGGCTCTCACTGCACCCACTGTAACTCCGGCCCTGCTTGCTAAACCTGCATGTTAATAGATGACGAACAGCAGCCCTCTCTCTCACCGCACCCCATGTAACTCCCGCCCTGCTTGCTTAACCTGCATGTTAATAGATGACGAACACCAGCCCTGGCTCTCACCGCACCCACTGTAACTCCGGGCCCTGCTAGCTAAACCTGCGTGTTAATAGATGAAGAACACCAGCCCTGGCTCTCACTGCAACCACTGTAACTGCGGCCCTGCTAGCTAAACCTGCGTGATCAACGTTTACAGCCTCACCTGCCTTGATCAGTAATTTCCTTCAACCCACTTGACAGTAGAATGCAGGACCTACTGGGGACATTTGTTTTGTTTGCTTCACATTCTAATGTCACGATGGAACAATGTCACCAGTAGAATGGAAAGTACCTCTAGCCGCAGCAGTATTGGAAAACTGGTTGTTTTTAACCCCTTAAGGACACAGCATTTTTTTCTGTTGACACATTTGTTTTTCCCTCCTCGTCTTCCCAGAGCCATAACTTTTGTATTTTTTAACCTACATAGACATATGAGGGCTTTTCTTTTGCGGGACAAGATGTACTTTCTTATGGTGTTATTCACTGTACTATAGAATATACTGGGAAACCGCAAAAAAAATTCCAAGTGGGACAAATTGTGAAAAAAAAAACGTATTTTCGCCATGTTTGCGGGTGTTTTGCTTTTATGGCATTCAATCTTCGGTCAATACTGTATTCTACAGATTGATACGCATCCGACAATACCAAACATGTAGGGTTTCCGTTATGTTTGGGTACCGTAAAAAAATTCCAAACTTTTTCTATTTTTGAAACTTGCACGACCAATAACTTTTTTGCACTAACACCTACGGAAGTCAGTGAGGGTGCATTTTTTGCAGGCTGAAGTGTACTTTTATCGCTAGCATTTTGGAATGCATGCAACTTTTTTGATCACTTTTATTCCATTTTTTTAAGTGACGTAAAATGACTAAAAAACGCAATTTTGGCGTTTGGAATTTTTTTTTCTCCTACGGTGTTCAGCGTACGGGATAAATGATGTTATATTTTTATAGATTGGACTTTTTCAGACGCGGTGATACCAAATATGTGTAACTTTTTTATTATTTTATTGTTTTTATTTTTAAAATGGGAAAGGGGGGTGACTTGAACTTTTAATACTTTTTTTGTACTTTAAAACTTTATTTTATTTTATTTTTTTTACTTTAATATTAAGTCCACCTAGGATGCTTGACCACTAGTTGGCGCGATTGTCAAGACAGTCTAATGCATTGCATAGACAATGCATTAGACTGTGCAAAGATGGTGGTTTCCCCACTTCCTGTCTGCGGATGGAAGTGGGGCAAACCTGGACATGGGAGTGATGGGAGCCTTCACAAGGCTCCCTGCTGCCATGTCCAGGCGTTGGATCGCTGCAGCTATGCTGCGGCGCCGCCGATCGCCCTGAAGATCGGTGCGCGGCATCTGCATGGTTAAACAGCGTGGCCGTGCAGCGCTGCCCATTCGCGCTGTAACGGCTGGGTGTTAGCGGAGCGATCACCCTGCAATGCCCCTTAACGACCCTGGGACGTACTCATACATCCAGGGTCGTTAAGGGATTAATATAGTTTATTTCTTATTGTGAAATTTTATGCTGATGGTCCATAAGGGCACCTGTGCGGGTTTTTGGGACATGCTGCGTTGCAGGATATGGATAGTCAATGTCCATTTCACTATAATACTGCTTCAAAGACTACTTTCTTCCGGCACTTTTTGATCTGTGGGTCATGCAAGTTTGAGGGTCATGCTGCGGTACAGGACAGGTATAGTCAATGTCCAGTTCAACTAAAATGGTGGTTCAAAGACTCCTTTTTCTGGCACTTTTTAATCTGTGGGTCAATCAGGTTTATGGGTCATGCTGCGTTCCAGGAAAGGGATAGTCCTTGTCCAGTTCAACTAAAAGGATGGTTCAAATAACACTGCCTTCTGGCACTTTTTAATTTGTGGGTCATGCAGGTTTAAGGGTCATGCTATGGTACAGGACAGGGATAGTGAATAGTCTGTGACTTTTGTTCTGTGACTCTTGTTGCCTATTTTTCTTGCCTAAGATGTAGCAAGTATACAGTTTCCTGTTGTGGATGTTAATTCCAGATTCTCCAGCCCTGTTTTGGTGTAAGAATGAAGCTGTTGTTCCTCTCCCATAGACTTTAATGGTCATCGGTGATAATCTGTTATCAACTATCGGCATGATAACGATAGTTGACACAATCGCTCATCACTACAGGCAACACATTATTTATACCGAAGAGTGAAAGTTGTGAAAACAAAACGTAAAAAACAAGTATATTTTTTTCACATTTCACTCCATTTTTTTCAGTTTCCCAGTAAATTATATGGTACGGTAAATTACAACATTCTAAAATAAAAACATCTTTTCCCGCTAAATAAAAGCCCCCATATGTCTATGTAGATAGGAAAGTAAAAAAGTTATGGCTCTTGGAAGGCGAGAGGAAAAAAACATATTTTTATGACCAGCTGTCAGGATGGGGTTAATTGTCTTGGAAACTTCATTATTACTATACACACAGGACAGATCCTTAATATGATGTCAGAAGTTATTTGTGGTCAATTAATAGACCTTAGTGACTTAGTGATTGTGATAGTGATTGTCTTCTGCCTGACTAACCAGAGGTTCCTCTATTCATCATTCAGGTCGTACATAGACTTGTGCCCATAGTACCACTGCATGTACAAGTAGAACTGGTGCAACTGAGCCATGTTTGTAGGTCACCTTGCTCGCACCTGTCTTTTCAGCTTTGCCCATAAATTTTCAATAGGATTGAGATCAGAGTTTTGTGATGGCCACTCCAAAACATTGACTTAGTAATCCTTAAAGGAGTTGTCTCATTAATAGCTTTCAGCCTCTGTCTGTGAATGGGAGTTGAATTGAGGGGCGTGCTAGCTTCTCTCCTCTTCCCCCTCCCTTTCCCCCCTCCCCTCAGCACACAGGCAGCTATCCGCCCCTTAACTTCTATACAGCAGGGGGATTGCTGCCAGAGTTAACCCTGTGTGTGCCTGCCTAGAGAGGTCTATGATTGCTAATAGCAGAACAGAGGGGCTGCAGTGTTCCTATAACCCTCTGCTTAGCTTACATATCTCCACATCTCCAGCAACAACAAACAAACCCTCTCAGAACAGAGGCAGGGAGCTGCAAAGTGTTACTCAGGATGTGTCCCTAGTACAGCACAGCATGAACTGTTCACAATCTGTATAGTATTATTATAGTTACAGCTCCACAGACATCATGATTATAGTAACAAACAGGGTCACTGCTGTCACATCTATTGATCAGCCTAATCTCCTGCTCAATCTGTGTAGAGAGCAGGAGGAAGCAGGCACACACAGGGTTAATCCAGGCAGCACGGACATAGAAGCCAGAGTCCTCCCTCCTCCTCCCTACACTACAGAAGCATTCTGTGCGGGAGGGGCTCTCTGCTCCGACCTGCCCTTCAAAGTGATGATTCATTCAGACCTACAGCCAGTAAGAAAGGATCAACGGTCGGCTGCTATAGAAATTTGAGAAGCTGATGCACTCCTATGAACAGGGCTAGCTCAAAATCAGTAGGCATTTGTATGAAAAATTATATTGCAAAGCTGCTTGTTTTTTAAAGACTTTTAATTAAAACCCAATCATTGTAGCGAGACAACCCCTTTAAGCCACTTTGTAACCAGTTTGGCAGTATGCTTTGGATCATTGTCCATTTGGGAGACCCATTTCTGCCCAAGCTTTAACTTCCTGGCTGATGTCTTGAGATGTTGCTTGAGTATTGCTACATAATCTTCTTTCCTCATAATGCCATATATTTTGTGAAGTGCACCAGTCCCTCCTGAAGCAAAACAACCCTACAACATGATGCTGCAACCCACGTGTTTCATAGTTGGGATAGTGTTCTTAGGCTTCCAAGCTACTCCCTTTTTCCTCCAAATGTAACGAAGGTCATTATATCAAAACAGTTCATTTCTAGTTTCGTCAGACCACTGGACGTCACCAAAAATGTTGGTCTTTATTCCTGTGTGCATTTGCAAGCATTAATCTGGCTTTTATATGTTTCTTTTGGAGTAATGGCTTCCTCCTTGCAGAGTGGCCTTTCAGCCCATGTTGATACAGTTCTCATTTCACTCTGGATAATGACACAATCTTACCAGCTTCCGACAGCATCTTCACAAGGTCTTTTGCTCTTGGGTTGATATGCACATGTCGGACCAAAGCACGTTCATCTCTGAGGCATAGAACCCATCTCCTTCCTGAGCGGTATGATGGCTGGATATTTCCATCTTGTTTGTACTCGTGTATAATTTTGTACAGATGAACGAGGCATTTTCAGGTATCTGGAAATTGCACCAAAGAATAATCCAGACTTATGCAAGTTAACAATTCTCTTCCTGATATCTTGGCTGATTTTTTTAGATTTTCCCACAATGTTACACATAGAAGCAGTGTATTTCTGGTGTGCGATAAAATACATTGACAGCTGTTTCTAACTCAGATGCTGCCTATAAACCGATCAGAAGCTTCCAAAGACATGACATCATCATATGGGCTGTCCCAAATTGTTTAAAGGCATAATATATGTATGTAAACTTTTTACTTTGCAGAAAGTAATACAAATGCCTTAAACATTTTTTTTGTCTCTCATACTAATTTCATGTCAGATAGTGAGAAAAACATACATATGTGTCTTTGTTTAGTGTATGGTTACAGCTATATATATATATATATATATATATACACACACACACATATATATATATGCACACACATAACATATATATGCACACACATAATATATATATATATATATATATATATATATATATATATATATATATTATTCCATATATTAATGAAAATCCTGCCACCACAGACACTTTGTGCCCAAATATACAATATTAGTGCAAAAATATACAAATAAATGTAAACACAATCACCCAGACTGGGTCAGAGGAAATGAAAAATCTCCAAACAGAGGGACAAAACTACCTACACATCTTCTGGGAGATCTTAAAGTCAACATTCAGACCATTTGGGTTCAGCGCATTTAACTCAAAGATCCATCTCAATTCCTTTTTCTTTAATGTTGTTATCCTATCACCTCCTCTTTTAAGGGGGGTTACTCCATCTACCACCATGCATTTAAAATCCCATTCAGAGTGACCTGCCTAAAGCTCTGTCTCAAAATGTGCCAGTTTTCTCAAAATAGATGTAATAGAGCCACTAAGATCATTAAAGGTAGAAATAAAGGGAATCCTCTTATTTTTTGTCTCTTGAACGTTTCTAGATAATAATTGGCTTCTATCCATTTTGGACACCTCATTCCTATGTTTCATTACAAGTTTTTTTGGATAACCTCTGTCATAAAATTTCTTTGTCATAATGTCTAATGTATCTTCCCATTTCTGATGGATGTCCACTATACGTTTGACTCTCAACATCTGACTATATGGTAATGAGTCTATCCTTTTATGAGGATGGCTACTGTGAAAACATAACATGGTGTTTCTATCTGTCGATTTAACAAATAATTCAGTATGAATCCCCGTATCTGTAAGAATGACCATCGTATCTAGAAATGGAATTCTATCTTGCGAATAAGACATGGTAAATTTAATGTTAGAATTAATATTATTCAAAAAATTATGAAACTCGTGTAATTGCACCTCAGTGCCTTTCCAAATTAAGAAGACGTCGTCTATGTATCGCCACCACCTCAGTACATTAGCGAAGTGGTGGGACACATAGATAAACGCCTCCTCCAGTTCAGAGACAAACGCATTCGCATACGTGGGCGCCACGTTGGTCCCCATGGCGGTCCCACGCAATTGCAAGTAGAATTTGTCCCCAAATGTAAAATAATTACATGTTAATACAAGATGTAACAATGTCATAACAAATTACCTTACTATCTTCCGTAAAATCCGTTCTATCCAAGATTTTTGCTACAGCTCCAAGACCTTGTGTATGGTCTATGGAGGTATATAAACTCTCGATATCAAATGAAACTAGCCATACGTTATCTTGAAGATCTACCTCGTTTAACTTATGTAAAAAATCAGTGGTGTCTTTAAGATAAGATCTTGAACATTGTATATATTTTGACAAGACCCTATCAAGAAAAATGGATACATTGCTAAACAAAGAACCTCTTCCTGAAACTATAGGTCTCCCTGGTGGATTAATCATAGATTTGTGAATTTTAGGGAGTAAATATAAAACTGGAGTAATGGGAAACTGTATGGATAGAAACGTTTTTAATCCCTGATCAATAATTTGATTAGAGAAAGCCTGTTCAATAATAGTATTCAATTTAGATTGAAACACTTGTTTTGAATCATTAGAGAGGACACGATAAACATTTAAATCAGACAATTGTCTCATTGCTTCAGCTATATATGTCTTGGTATCCTTTATTACTATCGCCCCACCCTTATCGGCTGGTTTGATAGTAATATCTGGATTATTGGATAACTCAGAAATTGCCTTGATTTCCTCAGTAGTTAAATTAGGATGTAATAACGGTTTGTCTTGATTTTGAACTTTAAGGTTTGATAAATCTTTTTTAACTAGACTCATATATGTCTCAATCTGATGAACCATAGTAGGTGGAAAAAAATCACTAGATAAGGTTAGATTACATCCTTTCAATGAAAACGTGGTGAAAGAATCTACTGACTCAATGCTTTGTTTATGACAATCATCAGAACTAAAAAACACACAGAGCTTCAATCTTCTCAAAAACTGATATATATCCAACTCTAGCTCGAACCAATCCACTTTACTCTCTGGACAGAAAGATAAACCTTTAGACAATAAATTAGTTTGAGATGTAGTCAAAATAGTAGAAGAAATATTTACCACTATGGTAGTGTCTAAATGTTCTTGTCTGTCTTGTCGGTCTTCTTTAGAGTTGCATATCCTTTCATTTGTCCCTTGCCTGTTCGTTGTCTCCTTGTTTTTCCTTGTTCGATGATGTCGTTTACCTCCTCGTCTAGTGCGTTGTTGTTTGTTGGAGCCTGTGACCTTATTCCTAAAAAATCAACAGAAGAACTATCAAGTCTATCATTTCTAAACACTTTTTTTGAGGAACGGTTAGGAACAGAAGGTCTAGAAGAAGCATTATCATTTTTCCATGCATAGACATAACCACTTTCATAATCTTTAAGATCCCTTTGCCATTTGCGACGCTTAAGCTCTTCTATTTCTGATTTAAATTTCTTTAAAAAATCTTGTTGTTTTAGTAGGAAACTGGAATATTCTCCATCCGATAACAAAACCTTTAAAGCGGCATCTGCATCCTTTACTTTCTGTGAAATAACATTAAGTTCCTTATGTAAAAATTCGAGATTAAGTAGAATAACTTCAAACGCATATTTATTGGAAATGGATTCAAACCGATGTCGAAAGTCCAGGTCCTGTGAAAAGAGGTTCGGTCTCAGCTGGGAGCGCATGCCTCTAGGAATTCTATTATGTTTAAAATATTCCTTTAATGTAATTAAATGCAACTCCAGTGTAATTTGCTTCTTAGAAAAATTTTCATAGTTACGCTGAACCTCTATGGCTGACGGTTGATCCAGAAAAGCAGCATCTCCCTCTATCTGGTTCAAGATTCCATTTACCTCCGACTCAGTATAGGAAAAGACATTGGAATACGAATTGATCAAAGATGGTGACAACTCCATTATTCGTGAATAAAAAGTTATTTTCAAAAAGGTGCAAGCCTAATAACTAATTAATATATAGGCAGAAAAATAGGCAGCACTCAACAAAATTGGCAATTGTGGGTGCCAGCGACAATTGGGACAGTAGTTACCAGTCCTGATAAATATCCAAGGAAAAATTCAAATGAACCACAGCACGCTCGGCACAAAAGCTTCTCAAGCTTTTGTGCCCCCATCCGTTCATGTTTAAAATGTAAGATGTAATATAGTATGTTTTTTATTGTACCTGTCCAAAAAATGTCTTAATAGTGTGATTCACTTAGCACTGTTTTTAGCACATCTTTCATGATTTATATACCTTGATCACTACATCACTTTGAGATTGTTTATATTTAACTTTTTGTACAAAATTTTGTAATTTGCATATTCATTATGACACCCCTTTATATACCATGCACTTTCACCCTGTAATTGCTTGAGAAAGGTTCCTGTAGCCGAAACATCGCTTTTAGACATGCTGGAATAAAGTTCTTTGCAAATTTTTCCTTGGATATTTATCAGGACTGGTAACTACTGTCCCAATTGTCGCTGGCACCCACAATTGCCAATTTTGTTGAGTGCTGCCTATTTTTCTGCCTATATAAAATATATATATATATATATATATATAAAAATATAATATTATATATATAATATATATATAATATATATATAGCGAAGAACCATGTATATATTTTTGCTAAAACAGACATAATCTATCTATCTATGTATATATATATATTATATATATATTTATATATATATATATATATATATATATATATATATACACACACGCACACACATTCTATGCACGGCTAAGAACATGATGACACTATGTTATGCAAATAGAGTAAACCTTTGGCATGTGTGGGGTCAATTTTATAGCAAATTTCCACAATTCTGGGAATACGTTGTGATGATTTTGAATGTTAGGCTGCATGAAAATGTCACATAGTAATGTTAATTAGATTTTATTTCCTGACTAATTGATGGCTAATTAACTCCAGTTAGTGATTTACATTGTATTAGCAATTTTTTTCCTCCCAATGGTATATACACTATGTGATTTTTACAGGTGCTCATAATTGCAGATAATAAATATACACTTTCACTTACTTTTTGAAAGAGAAATGCTTTCAGGACATGAATGTAATTGTAGGTGAATTGTCCTTGAATTGAAAGCAGTAGACCCAACCAGTGTCTCAAGAGTCATCTGTGGCTCGCAACCCCCCAGTTGTGCAGCCAACCATTGAAGTCCTGATTTATGACATTCACATCTTTTAAAGTGATGACATATCTCTTAGTTAGATCTTCACTTTATGGTTAGTTTAGGGGGGTCCAACCTCTGAGATCCTACCAATCCCACTGATCAAGTGATGGCACATCACAAGAAACGACCATTCCCCATCTATATTCTTCTTACACAGAATCAGTTGGGACCACAGACTTAGACTCCCATACATCAAAAATTTTGTTCAGATTCAGGCATGATATCTGTCAGTATATCAGGAAAAATTAAATTGATGTATACCATGGTAAGGCCATGATGGAGCCAAACAGTAAGTTATTAGTGCCTTTTCATGCCATACTCTCTCTTGTAGACCACAGGCACAAGACAATTAGAAGATGCCAGGACCAGTCACATTTCAGAGCCCCAGTACTCCAGAGTTCTGACTTCACAGGTCAGAAGGGATTCCACTGGTCATAGTAAGGGGGGTATAAGTTTTATTTATTTTTGTTTTGTGGGAGAATGGGGGCATTAGTATTTATTTGGGAGACACTATGGTGGCCATTTTTTATTGTGTGGGGACATTAATAGGGCTTTATGGTTGTGTAATAAAATAAGTACTAACAATTTCCTGTGTGCCCCCCTCTCACAATAACATAGGTAGTCACATGTCGCAGGGCTTGTGCCCTTGGTATTTTTGGACCTTAGTAATGTCCCTAGAAGTGGTAGAACTTCACTCTGCAGTTATGCCCACATGGCCTTCTGAACTGACTGAATGTGACTATGTTGTTGGGAAACAAAATACCATTGCCGGGGAAATGTATGGCTGGTGAAACATTTCCCAAGAGATACTAACTGTTCGGTGGGAGCTTTTGAGCCAATCATGCAGGGACCAGCCAACCACCTAGTATGAGTTGGTTGGTATCATCAAACCATAATACACTGGTTGGTGTCAATGTATGTTGTAGCAGAATAGAAACACTTTAAATTTCCTTAAAAAAAGCAAAAAAAAACAAACGGGCCGGCCTCTTGTTTGACAAAAAAAAATAGGGTTTTTTAACCATTTCCTTTGCCCACCAACTTCTTCCCCTTTAAATCTCCCCCTTTTTCCCGTTAGAAACCCCAAAACAATCAATTTTCCTTTTGCATAATTTTTTGCCATCCACTCACCCCATTTGAGTTTCTGTCCCAAAGGGGATTAATGGCATAATCATGTTTTCAAACAGTCTAACTCAATATTCTTCAAGGAAATGTTAGCTTACCGTGTAGTTTACAAGTTGTTTCCTCCAGCCCCAAAGCACAAAAATAATTGCTATATGTAGATTGAACAATTCAATGGAAACAATTTTGAATTCAATATTATTATTGGACCTGACTGAATTCTAGACCGAAAAACCTATATTGTTACTTTTTATTTAAATTTAAACCAAAAGGGATCTAACTTTTTTAAAAAAAATTTTAAGTTTTTAAAAGTTTTTTAAATCCATTTTCAAAATGGGCTATATTGGGGGTTTTTAGAAAATTCTGTACCGACCAGAACTAGAAAAAATAAAAAAAATAAAAAAACTTTATTCCCAGTCCCCCCCACCACCGATTTATTTCCACCAAGGGTCTGGAGTCCCCGACTGGTCCTCCAGCAGTGACACCAAGTAAATTGCTGTTGTAGCCCCCGTTTCCAAAATTGTAGGGAATTTTTGAAAAACTCAGAAATAACCCTCAAGTATTCTGGATCATTGGATGTCATACAAAGTTCTATAAAACTGCTTGCCATCAGTTCTAACTTAATTTTTTTTAAACACAAATTTCCCAAAATTGTCTACTTCTTTTGGTCTTTTGGGAAAAAGTCACCCCTATTTTGCAATTTTTGGGGGGAAAAATAAGGGGTTTAAAAATGGGGCCCTTTTAAACGGGAAAAATGGGAAAGGAGACAGGGGAAAACCCAAGCCACAAAAAAAAAAATTTTACACAGCAAAACATCCCTGAAAACCCTTTAACCCCCATATCTTATCTTAAGGCTTCGATAAAAGCATCCACAAAATGAGAACACCGCCATTTTTTTTTTAAATAACTTAAATTTTATCTTTTTCATTGGGGAAAAAACTGAAAATATGACACTTTTAATTTAATATAAAGTAGGTCAATTTACACCTTTAAAAAACAGTAAAAAATTTGGGGTTTTCCCTCGAAAAAACTCCAAAACACACCCTCAATGTCTAAAAACCCTGACAAAAAAAAGTGAGTACACCCCCCTTTTGTGAAAAAAGGGGCAAATTGTGCCCAAAAATGTCAATATTTTTTGGGATGGGCCCCCATTTTTTTTTTCCCGTACGCCTTAACTCCCCCCCTTGGGCATTTGGGGTTCACTAGAGCTTCCCCAAAATTTCCCTGGAATCCTCTTTCACTCCCTATGAACGAAAAACACGAAGCTTTTGGGTGGGTCTCCTCCACTTTTTCCCTTTGAAAGGGGGCCCCCAAAAGATGCCAATATGGGTTTTTGTCCCGGAGACAGTTTTTCCCCAGTCCAGCACCTTACCCAAAATTTTCTTTAGCAAGGCATTTGGGTTTTCTTGGGGGTTTAAATTTTTTGGGTTTTTAAAAATGTTGTAACATTGTCCTGGTTTTTCCAGTTTTTGAAGGGAGGGGAAACATGATTCTTTGCTTTTTATGTAAAAGTATTTTTGGGGTTCGTGGTTTAATGAAAAATTTTAAATCCCCCCACAGCTGGGAAACACTCATGCAGCCCAAACCATGGCAATCCCAACACCATGCTTGGCTGTTGGCAAGACACACTTGTCTTTGTACTCCTCACCTGGCTGCCGACACAAACAATTGACACTATCTGAACCAAATACGCTTACATATCTTAATTATTATACAGAGAAATAATGTATTTAAAAATAATCAAAGACCTCCATGGAAATGGTGCCCTCTAGAAAATTATCTTCAAAAAATTTCCTAAACTGCATGCCAATGAATTAAGGCAGCTCTAAAGATAATGTTAATAAAACAGAAGCAGTACAGAACATTGCCTGGTCTACTGGTCCTTTTTTGAAGACAGTTTCAGTTGGGACATGTATGGTCAGAAAATGACTTGCTCTCATCAGGTTTGCTTGTTAAAAATGTTTTATAAATTCAGTACGGCAAATCCAGGTGCATTACTTCTGGCTCAGGTAAACCACTTTTAAAGCGGTTTACCTGAGCCAGAAGTGTCGCTTTGTGGCTAGAAAGCACTAAATCTACGACCTGCAGTAGAACAGGTTCATAGATTCAGGAGCATTCTAAGCTACAAATAGGCGCAAAAAATGGCGCCTGGGGGTCAAAAATCATGCATGTCGCCCATAAAGTCCAGACTTTCAGCTTTAATTTGAGGGTATCCCCATTAAAATTGGATGAAGGGTTTAGAAGTTTCAGCTTCTTAACATGTGACACACTGTTTTTAAAGGGCTTGTGCCCAGTATAAAACTGCTGGTGCCCCGAACCTCGCCAAGTTCCATGCCACTGACATGGGCCTGGAGCACCGACGGTCTCATCAACTGTATGTGCATCCGCCGGATGCACATACATTTGAAAGCTTCCACAGAGCAGATGGCGAGCGCTCTCTGCTCTGGAGAGTACTTCGGTGAGTAGCCGGCACAGGCGACATGAGAACATCATCACGTTGCCTGCATGGCATGACAACGTCACACCACCTGTGCTGGGAAGAAGACGGAGCCCAGCGGGAGCTTCAGGGAGCAGGGCAAAGGTGAGTACTGTTATTTTTTTTATTTTTAATATGCCATATTATCCACCTATGCTTTATCTATACTGGGGGCCTATTACCTAACTATATCAACCGGGAGCTATATCACCTGCCTATATCTACTGGGAGCCCTATTACCCATCTACAGACTGGGGGGCCCTCTTACCTATATACCTACTGGGGGACCATATTACCTATATATTTATATACTGGGGGACCCTATTACCTGTATATCTACCTACTGGAGTACATATAAACTATATACCTACCTACTGGGTGACATATGACCTATATACCTACCTACTGAGGAGACCTATATACCTACCTACTAGGAGGAGGGTTTATAAAACTACCTAATGGGGGTAATGGGGGCCTATAAAGGAACGATGGGAGACTCCCCATCTCCCACTGCTGGCACCTAGCTTTTCTATCATAGAGAAGCCAGTTGCTGTGGGGATAGGGCGTCAATATGCTTTCCAGTATAAACTCCCATTAGGAAGGGAGTTATATAAACCCCCCCCAGTAGGTAGGTTGGTATATACTGTAGGTGCTGGAAAAGTGAGGATTATAAAACTTTTGTGTGGTAAATTCTGCAGAGACGAGTCGGGGCCGGAAGAAGTCATCATGGCAGTCTAGGCTGAATGGAGAAGAAAAGGGAAAGTGAACGACTCCAATCAGAAAAGACATCTCCTGTACGTCACTAAATGTAACTGAAGTGTAATCACATATTTCTGCAGAGCCCCTACATACAACTATTATCTACCACTATCTGGTCACTGTATGATAGTAACATATGTCTGTAGAGCGCCTGTGTACAACTGATAGTCATTGTTTTTGTTTTTTTTTAGTAAAGATTTGTCTGGTGTATTTGCTCCAAGTATAGGTGTATTATTTGGTGACTGTTATTTATAAGGTTTTACACTGTCATACGTAGGTGAGCGCTTTTGCAAAAACAAATTTGTTGGCGATGATTTTCATTGTACAGCGACTGCTAAGGTGATGGATGGGATCTATGTGGAGTATGCAGAAAATTAGTGAAAAATGCTATGTGAATGCAGCCCTACTGAGCAAAATTTAACACAAAGGGCCCATTCCTGGATGTGTTAGGACCTTAACAATGCCCCTGGACACCAGGCTTTTGCTTTAAACTGGCCTCATCCAGCTTTATTCTTTGGAACATACAGTGAAGAAAACAAACAACCAAAAACCTCAGGCTGTCTATCCACTGCCTTAACTCAATTGGAGACCCTCTCTAATCTCAGTAGTCTGGGCCTAATGTCCAGCACCACCAGCACTGTACTCTCCCTTTACAGTTTGGTGCAGGCTTCCCTGAAGCCTCTGGGGGCCAGATTTCTCTCCTCAACATTGCTGCTTCTACTTCCAGGTAGCAATCATGCCCTCAGATCACCTGCAGTACAAAGCTTTTTATAGGCCTCCTGGGTCTTGCCAAAATCCTGTCCTGGAACATAGGGAGTAGGCACCCACCCAACACGTTTCCTACTGCCGATAAGAGCCGACCTGGGAACGTTTGAAATGGCACACTAACTATAAATGACTGCCAATTGTTTACTGTGGCTGACAACATATATGGATGGCTCCTACCCCACCAAGCAGTTTCACACTACTTAAATTGCTCTAAGTTTCTCTGTGGAAGCAACACTCTTTTCACAAGGAATTACATTGTACATTTTCCCCATCTGTTCCCTAACACTGGAAAAATACATCTCATTTCTGGCTAGACAGCACTATGGTCATCTATACCCTCCACATTTACCAGCTTCTCCTGTGTTCCTGTTGCTATAGGCAACCGCTCCTCATCACGAGGTATCTGGTTCTGTGAGAAAGATGTCACCACATTCAACATGCAAAATAGCATTCCTAAGGTCACTACTGACATTCTCTAGGGAAACTTTGTCATGTATATTACCAGACACTTCAATGGTGTCTAAGGACTCTTTCATCCTCACCTGTCCCTCACTAGGGTTTAAGCACCACTCGCCACCTCAGCGGTATCTAGCAGTTTACTTTCAGCATCACAATAGGGAGATACTTCCTCAATGTCTCATATATCCTTCACCACGGGAGAACTCTTAGCGCCAGTCAGGATTGCTCCTGCATCTGGCACACCATCAAATTCACACAGTCCGCCAGAGTCAACAACAGACCCCTGTACACTGTCTACACACTTCTCTATTACTTGAGTATTGCTGATAGCAACAAACATCTGAGCAGTATTCACTATCTCAGAAAAATTGCTTTCCATTACAGTGGACAAACAGCAAACATGTTCAGTAACATTACCAACCTCATCACCTTGCATCTCACAGATATGAAGTGCACACTTTTTCACTAACTCAAATTCACCTACGCTGCGTTGTAAACACTCAGACTGGGCACCTATCCTAGAACGCTGTTCAGACATCTCTATACTGACTGCTTTATTAATGTCAGGTGACACACTCCCCTGTGCACACTTCTCAATGCTTCCATTAAGCAGATTTACTGCAGTAACATTTGGAGACATTTTATCTCCTGCAACCGTCACAACAGAACTTACAACCTCCATCAGGATCACTCCCTCATCTTTTATACCATCCATTTCACACAGTGCAGCAGGGCAACCCCATTGATCCATCCCAGTGGCAGTGTTCACATTAGAACATGCAAGCACCTATGTGATACTGTTACTACTTTCCACCATAGCCTCTAGAGAAATTGTACCAGTTGCCTTAGAGGATTTATACCTGCATACATATATACATGCTACCAGGGTCAATAACCGACACATTCACATTCTTGATAGCAGCTCCTTCATACCTAGAGCATGACCATTCCATTCTTGGTCCGCCTTCTCCCACATATAGCCTACATTAGCTTCACCTGAAGCTGTATTGACAGCACAACTCTGAAGGCTACTATCCACCACAGGACACATCTCACCTGCGCTACTTGTGCTGCCCTCCCCTATGACCTCTAGCCCCTTAATGACCCTGGACGCATGAGTACGTCCCAGGGTCGCTAAGGGGCATTGCCACACAGCCACCGGGTGTTAGTGGCTAATTGCAGCTAACACCCCGCTTTAATTCCAGGGGGGGGGCAGGGCACGGCCCACCCACGCTGTTTAACCCCTTAGACGCCGCAGCGTCTAAATGAATGAAAAACTGTGCCGCGCACCATTTTTCACTTTGATCTGAGCCCCCGCAGCGTAACTTCGGGGAACAAACGCTGAACATGGCAGCGGGAAGCCTTGTGGCTTGTCGCTGCCATGTTTTGAATTTCCCCACTACTGGCCCCAGACAGGAAGTGGGGAAACCGCCATCTTGGTACACCCTAATGCATTGTTTATGCAATGCATTAGGCTGTATTAACGATCGCGCCCCCTAGTGGTGAAGCGCCCTCAATGTTAAAGTAAAAAAATAGTTTTAAAGTGTAAAAAAAAGTATTAAAAGTTCAAATCAGCCCCCTTTCGTCATTTTACAAATAAAAAAAAAAAATAAAAAAGTTACACATATTTGGCATCACCGCTTCCGAAAAAGTCTGATCTTTAAAAATCTAACATCCTTTATCCCGTACGATGAACACCGTAGAAGAAAAAAAATTCCAAATGACAAAATTGCGTTTTTTTGGTCATTTCACGTCCCATAAAAATTGGAATAAAAGTGATCAAAAAAGTTGCATGCATTCCAAACTGCTAGCAACAGAAAGTACACTTCAGCCCGCAAAAAATGCCCCCTCATTGACATCCTTAGGTGTTATTACAAAAAAATGTATTGGTCGCACAAATTTGCGCTGCGGCGCAAAGTTCAAAAATAGAAAAATTTTTTTTTGTTTTTTTTTACGGTACCAAAACATAACGGAAATCCTACATGTTTGGTATTGGTGAATGTGTATCAACCTGTAGAATACATATAACACATTATATTTACCGAAGATTGAACTCCGTAAAAGCAAAACACCCGCAAACATGGCGTAAGTTTTTTTCATAATTTGTCCCACTTGGGATTTTTTTGCGGTTTCCCAGTATATTCTATAGTACAGTGAGAAATACCATTAGAAAGTACATCTCTTACCACAAAATAAAAGCCCCCATAGGTCTATGTAGGTGGAAAAATAAAAAAGTGATGGCTCTGGAAAGACGAGGAGGGAAAAATGAACGTGTCAACGAAAAAAAAAAGCAAGGTCCTTAAGGGGCTAGGGATGCACCTGCGCTAGTCTGCTCTACAGTAGGGGCTGTCATTTTTTTAGAAACTAGTTCACACTCTGTATTTACTTCACACATAGCCCTGACAGCTAAGACCTCCAGGGGCAAACCTGAACTGCTCTCCTCTATTGCTATAGCACCTTTAGAATCTTGTTCAGATTTGGCAGTAACTGAAGCTGACTCTGTGAACCAGCTGCCCTCCCCCTGCTCAGGTAGTGGGATAGAGCTATTTATTACAGGCACATTTATCTCATTGGTGACATTTTCAATAGACACCATTGCATATAAGTCACCAATTCCATCAGACTCTGCAAGTACACTAATAGTTCCACTGCTCTCAGGACTCTTCTGGCTTGGCAGCATATTTTGACCTCGGTTTACCCAAGCCAAGCTCACATAAATTATGCACATGTTTAACTCAGTCAAAACAGTTCATCCCAGTAACAGGAACAATCTTACCCCACTCCAGTCGAGACTTCAAACCTGGGATGATGTCCATGTGCATTGTGGACACCTCTTGGTGCCAGTACACATCAAACAAGGGTGGCATTCCACTCACCTGGAACTCCAGGGCTTGGGGTTGCAAACGCTACAGCAATCTCCTAAATAGGGCACACCCAGGTGCACAACTATCTGCTGTATGGCACCTCCAGCACAGCTCCTCCTGCTGAACCGCATCAGTCACTCTCTGCTACAGAGGCTGGTTGTCTATAGCAATGACCGGGTCCATGCCTCTAGGTGACTCAATTTTGCTGGGACTTGGCATCCACTTATCCACTTATCCCCTCATGCAGTAGTCCATCTGCTCGCATTCTCCACCATATGTGAGACTCACACTCGTCCAGCCACCATCTTGGACAGTCTCGGGGATCCTTAACTCATGGATTGCCGTCCTTTGGTAGAATGGTTGGCACTCCAATATAAGGCACCAGGCTTCTGTTTTAAAGTGGCCTCAGCCAGCTTTATTTTTTGGCACAGTTTACAGTACAGAAAACAATCAACCAAAAACCTCAGGCTGTCTAGCCACTGCCTAAACACAATTAGAGAACCTCTCTAATCTCAGCGGTCAGGATCTTATGTCCAGAACCACCAGCACTGTACTCTCCCAATACAATATGGTACAGGCTTCCTTTTAAACCTCTGTGGGCTAGAGCTCTCTTTTCAGCTCTGCTGCTCCAACTTCCAGGTAGCAACCATGCCCCCAGATCACCTGCAGTACCAGGCTTTTCATAGGCCTTCTGGGACTTGCCAAAAATCTGTTCTGGAACATGGGGACTAGGAACCTACAGAACACCTTGCCCACTCCCGATAGAGCCGACCCAGGAACGGCTGAAACACCCACACTAACTATAAACAAATGCCAACCTCTTACTGTGGCTGACAAGATATATGGATGGCTCCTACCCCACCAAGGCCAGGTAATCTTGGAGACGTGTTGCTTGCAGGTATTCTGCTTTGTTCCATCTAGTGGCAGAAACATGTGACCGCTCGTAGGTTTATATATATTTTATATTTCAAAAATCTTGAAATCCTGCAGTTTCACTTGACCCCTGAGCCACATTACATGGTAACACTTCCTGTTGTTATTGAAAGGTAACATTTGTATTAGAAAGTTTAAAAACATAGGATCACATGACTGACAAAAGGTAAGGACAGTGTATAGCGATTATTGTCACAGAACATGACCACAACAATCTCGTATAGAAGCTAGTATGGGGTTTTTGTGACATCTATGTAAAAATACATGATTGGCCTCAACTTTATTAAAGTGACATTCCTATCATAGACTTTGATGGCATGTCAGTAGGATATGCCATCAAAGTCTATGAGTGTAGGTACCATCTCTGAGACTCACACCTATCTTGGGAACGGGACCTAAAAGTGTAAGTCACACTTCGGCATGAATCTCGATTCTATTCATTGGGAGTTTTGAGTATTCTATGGTGTGTTTGTCTGTACTCAGAACTCCCATATAACATAATGAACAGTTGTGCACAAGTTGTGCTGAGACTTTCTGGGGTCCATTCCAAAGATTAGACTTTGATGGCACACCATATTGATACGCCATCAAAGTTGATGGTGGGAACACTAATTTAATCCTAATTTTCAAAAAAAAAAAAATAAAGCTACAAATGTAGGTGTTAATATTAGGATAGCAGAAAGAAACTAACCCAACATTTTTAGAGGCCGTATATATTAACTTTAATGTACTCAACCTATAATCACTACTTGGTATCATGGTTTTCATTAGATCTAAAAGGTGTTTAAAATCTCCCTCACAAAACCTTTTACTACAGCCCTTGGCTTTTTGAGTGGATGTTTTATACATTTTTGGGAAACAGTTTCTTTGGGGAATTTAAAGTAAATGTTTTCCCCTATTCCCCCCTTTTTGATTTTCTTGGTGAAAAAGGGTGCTCCCTCTTTGTTCTTTTCCCCACCCTCTGGCTTTTAATCAAACAAAGAAAAGCTTTCTCACCCAAAGGGGGAAAACCATTTTTAACGTCTTATCTGTAGAAAGCAATGGTTATGTGATAGAGCTGATGCTATCGCTTCTTTCCTTCCCTTTTCAAAATTAACTGGGGACTTAGGGGTATTACACCGGGGCGGGGCCCGAAAAGAATTTTTGAGGGGAAATAAGCGCTCCTCGGGGTTTTGGAAGCTGTTTATGATCTCTAAAGCTCTAAAATTTTGGGGTTTCCCTTTCACCTCAAACCCGGGGCCCAAGCCAACAGCAAGAGTAGCAGATGGGGGGCCCAAACAACAAAAAAAAGAAGTAATATTGGAAAACTCAAAAAAAGAAGGACCTGCCTCCAAATTGCTGCCCCTTTTTTTAATAGGCCGCAAAAAAAAAATAAAACACCGGAGCGTATTTTGTTCTCGGGAAAACAAATTTTTGAAAAATTGAAGTGTTTTTTTTTTTAAACAAAAAGCTCTATTTGGCAAGCTTTTAACTCCAAAGCAATTTTTTGAAATTTAAACATTGTTGGGCCCCCAGTTTTCCATTTCGTCAGGATAAACCCATTTTTTAAATGTTTATCAATGACTACAAAACTGTAAGAACTTAAAGGCAAACAGTAGGGGGCAGTCAGTCACAACCATTGTTTTTCTGAAAAAGGGAAGCTTCTTTTTGGTTTTTTTTTTAAAGGGAATGTTCAAAAAAAATGACTTATTTTTTAACTCACATTTTTATTTTAAAACAAAAATTTTTTGTGGGAATTTTTTCGTTGTTTTTTTTTTTTTTCCAGATTACTTTCAATTTTTTTTTTAATAATTTTTAAAGCCCCTGTATTTTTTCATTTTGGGGCCACGGGGCCGAATAATCGTCTCACACTTCCGTTCTGTTTAGTGAGCTTTTCAGCAGTGTGCTCTTTATAAATAAAAGCAGGGTCAAACTGAAAGGAGACACCACTGTGTACTAAAAACAGAATCCACCACCCCACAAGAGGGGGATGAAAACAGCCCCCCCTCTCCCCTCCCTTCACGGGGAAAACTATCCTATGACGTCAAAGGGGGGAACAAAAACTGCCCTTAAGAACCCCCAAGGGGCAAAAATTTGCTTTTTAAGTTTCTCTCACGCTGTTAAACATTTGCAAGCAAGAATGTCTCCCCCACAATCTAAAATAACGGCCAATAAAAAACAAAAAATCGGGAAAATAAAAAGACTGAGGGAAAAGAAATGGAAAAAGGGCCCTCGTTTTAAAATAATAAAAAAAAAAAAAAAAAAAAATTGGGTGACAAAAATCCCCTTTAAACAATTTATTATATATATTTTAATATAAAAAATATTATTTTTAAATATATATATATTATTATATATATAAATATATATATATATATGAGGGGTTTTTTTTTTTTAAAATAAAAAATTTATATATACCCCAAAACAGTATTTATACAGCAAAAATTTTTAAATTTATTAAAAAATACACAGTTTATATATATATATATTAATATATATTTTTTATTTTTAAATACATACATTTTTTTTTTATATATAAAAATTTATATTTTTAATATATATAAATATATTTTAAAATTTTTAAAAGGGAACCCTGCCCCCATTTTTTTTTTTTTTTTTTAATTTTTAAATCGGGCCCCTGACCCAATATTTTTTTCCTCTCAATTTTTATTTCCCCTGATTGTAGATTTCAAAATTTCGGCCGTTTATATAGGGATTGGGGGGCAGACATTCTTGCTTGCACTGATTTAACAGCAGTCGGGAGATTCCCCCACTCATGTTTGGCCACCATCTTGGAATGTCTCAGGTGTTATTTAGTTAATGGTTTAATGTCCCTTCTTTTGGCACACCAAAAAAAAGGCACTCCGACCCCGACCAGGGGTTCTTTTTAACACGGGGCCCCAGCCGCTTTTTTTGTTTAAGGGACATAAACATTGGGAACCCAAAAAATACAAACGAGAGCCTAGGCTATCTGGCCACCTACTCAACACATTAGTGAGTCCCTCACTAACTGTGGTCTGTGCTTACCACACAGCACCGCAAACAGCGTTTTTACCGTTATACATGCTTCCCTAAAGCCTCTGGGCGCCAGAGCTCTCTCCTAGCTCTGCTGCTTCGAACTTCCAGGTAGAAACCACACCCCCGATCACCTGTAGCACCAGGCTTTTTATAATCCTCCAAGGACCTTCCAAAAACCTGTCCTGGAACACGAGGAGTAGACCCCCAAACCCTTTTTGCCCCACTCCGTTAAGAGCCGAGGCGGGGGGGTTTGAAAACAGTCCCCCACACTATACCCAACTGCAAAACCCCTTTTTAAATTTCTGATGACATACATAAATGACTCTTACCCCATTAAATCAATAAAATCATGTTTATTTCTTTATTTTCGTTGCACCCATACTATTTATCCTTTGGGTAATTAAAATAAAGAAATAAAAATGATTTTATTGATTTTAAAATTTTTTTTTCGTTACCCCCAAATTATTAAATTTGTTTTTTATACACAACGGGGAAAAACTTCTGTAGTGTTTTAAAAAATTTTATTTCGGCCCTGTACATTTTTATTTTTAATTGCATTAGAAAACCCAAAAGGGGGTCGCTTTGCTCTCCCACTGGCCAAATAACGGCGCCTCTTTTAAAAATTAAACCAATCACGAGAGCCTCTGAAATTTTTTTTTACCCCCTGAACTCAAAGAGAAAGTAGCCGGCTCTGATTGGCAAGCTGGACAGCCCCCCCCCTTCAAACCCAAACAATCCTTTTTGCCTTTTTTTCTGTATTTTTTAACTGTCCCGCCTTGGAATATATTGGGGCAATTTTTTTTCCATAGGTATAAGGGAAAATTGTGCTCCTATTTTGATTGGTCAATTCTTCCAAAAGGGTTTTTAAAGGACATTTCGCTCCTATTCTGCTGGTGGTTTTTTGCCGACCAAAAAGAAAAGCCCTTAAAAAAATTTGAATTACTGTAAATTTCCCCCGGGGATTTTTCTTATTACAATTCCCCATGTTGCGCCATCCGGCGACAAAAGGTTGTTCGGGTTTTTAAAATGCTTTTTCTGTAAAGAAAAGGGGTTTTCCCCTTTACTATAAAAGTTTTACCCCTTAATTAAAAAAGAAATTTTTTTATTAATACTTCATGCCGCACGGCGCTGAGAGCCGAGATTTCAGAGCGCCCATCTCTCCATAGACTATAATGGAGAAGTAGCTCGCGCTCTGTTTGGGCTTGGATATCCAAGCCACCGCATACTCAGCCAATCAGCTCTTTTCTGTCTTTTTACTGTTTTTGAATTATCCCGCCGGGATTCTGATTGGTCAAAACTTCTCCATAGGCTAGAATGGGTCTTTGTCACTCCTATTCTGATTGGTCAATAATTCTCCATAGACTAGAATGGGTCTTTGTCGCTCCTTTTCTGATTGGCTGAGCTAGCGGGGGCTCGGCTAGCTCAGCCAATCACCTCTTTTCAGCATTTTTACAGTATTTTGAATGGTCCCGCCGTGGATTCTGATTGGTCTAAACTTCTCCATAGGCTAGTATGGGTCTCTGCCCGCTCCTTTTCTGATTGGCTGAGCTAGCCAAGTCCCCGGTAGCTTAACCAATCAGCTTTTTTTCAGCATTTTTACTGTATTTTGAACTATCCCGCCGTGGATTCTGATTGTTCTAAACTTCCCCATATGTTTTAATGGTTCACTGTCGCTCCTATTCTGATTGGCCGATTTATGCCGACCAATGAGAATAGCTTTCAGAATTTGAATTACTGCTTTTCCCCGGCAATTTCCAATATCCAAATTTTCTTGAATTAGGATATTGGAAGTGATTTTGTTTTATGTATTTTTTTATTTTTTAGGTTTTAAACTCTTTTTCCCGAGAATGTTGAAGCCTTTATAAAGGCGATTTTTTTATTCATACTCCGCACGACATCTGGAATGATTTCTCGCTGTTCCAGCCTGTCTCGCATCAGAACTGTTTTTCGGCGCAGCCCGCACTGCGCCTAAGTCCCGCACTGCGCCCATGTCCCCGCACTGTGCCCCACACACACTGGCGAGGCACAGGGAACTTTTCCCCGCATGTATGAGTGCGCTACCTCCGGCGGCGAATCATAGGCGCAGCCCTGCGCTGCGCCTCAGTCCCCGCACTGCACCTAACACCCTGGCCAGGCGCGGCGGACTTTTCCCCGCATGTATGACCCACTACCTCCGCGCCGAACATAGGCGCAGCCCCGCACTGCGGGCCCCGGACCCGCACTGCGCCTAAAACACTGGCGAGGCGCGGCGGACTTTACATTGTATGTATGAGCGCGCCCCAGCCCCGACATAAATCAGGTGCAGATTCCGCCGGAAAACTGGCGGAAAGGTGCGCCCCGACCCGGCGGGATTCATACATGTGGCCCTTAATGGCCGCGTCGCTGATGGTCTATGTTATTACAGGTGTAAATGTTAGCTTCCTTGTTAATCAAAGATACTGATGTGTATATTGTTAGCTTCCCTGGTAGACTAGAACAATGAAGGGGTAAATGCCAACTTTCATGGCAGAGAAGGTCAATGGATTGGTTAATGCAGTCTGACTTGGTATCCAAGGTTGGTAAAGAGATTATACAGAAAGGGCAGAGAGGAGTGTATGAATTATTGCTCAGGAGCACAGTTTTCACTATGATCAGGCAGCGTGCTGTGCTCAGCCATTAGGGGAATAGGGGCCTGACACCAATGTCTCAGCTGTTGCTGCAGACTATGGTAGAACAAGCTTACTGTGTGTACTAACATAAAAGATATGTTTAAATAGAAATGTCTGTAAAGTATGTAATACCATACCTGTATAATTTATATATTTTACCATCTGGGGAACATAAAGAGAACCTGTCACAGTGATTATGCCATCTGATCTGCGGGCAACATGTTATAGAGGAGGAGGAGCTGAGCAGATTGCTATATATATAGTTCTGTGGGGAAATATTCAGTAGAGTTTGTATTTAATTCATTTAAATCCCTGCTTATTCTGGATTAAGGAGTCCAGTAGGCAGTGTTGTCTGTGACTGACAGCCTTCCTTGTATAAGTGTGCATAAGACTGGGGCCGAACATGGAGGCACAGCCTTAATGGGAGGCCCCACGTGACCCGGCACGGGAACAGTCGCGCGGCCGGCAGTAAGGAAGTCCCACCCTCCCCTCCCATGGGGTGGACCTTGGGCTGAGGTGTTCGGTGGGGGTGGTGGTGGGTGTGTGGCTACAAACGGGTTAGTGATTGTCACAGTGGCGTGAGCGGAATGGGTTCCTTGGAGTCGGTGGAAATTAGTGGGGGAGTCGGGTTCTGCTTGGCTCCCAATTTGGATGGACCGGTCTGGCGAAAGTGGTGGCTCCATAGGCCATGGTCCTTGGGAGCTGGTAAAGAGTGGTTAGCCACTTGAGATGGCTTTTTGTGCCATTGAAGCCGGGGGTGACGGCTGAGGGTAAGCTACAGAGAAAAGGAGTAACGACTTTTCGCCAGACCTTGGTAGGAATATCGTAGCTTCAAGGACCTCAGCCCCAATTGGTTTTCTTCATGGGTTCCGGTTTGTATCGGAATGTTTGGGGGAGTGGTTTAAGGATGGATGGGTATGTGGAAGTGATACTCATCTGTATTTGGTTATTTATGTTAATTGTTTGTTAATAAAATGGCTGCTGTGGCCAATTCATCCACTTCCTGTTTCAGTGTCTTTATTGGGTGGCGACGGTGCGGGGTTGGAACTTTTAGCCAGAAGGCAGCGGAGGATAGGCATTGCTCAGGGTCGTGAGATAACTGTCAATCACTGAAAAGACTACCTACTGGACTCCTTAATTCAGAATAAGCAGAGATTTACTCCTACAACATATTGTCTGCAGATCAGATAGCTTTTCAATGTGACAGGTTCCTTTTAATAATATTCATATAATTTACACTAGAAGGAGCATCATCATCTGGTATTATTCTGTATCACAAAGAGTTGCCTATGATTTTACACGGTACTGCAAGTGACACGAACGCCTTACTTGAGGTTTTATTTGTGTTGTATTATAATGACGCTGTTATAACACCTGCGAACTTCAAGTAGCAACAGAAAAAAAGTCAGGTCAATGAAAATCATGCATCTATTTGCTTTCTAACACAAGAGGCCATTTCCTCGGCCCAGCATTGTCTACTTCTTTGTTAGATTACAGTAAGTTCAGCCGAAGGAGTATACGGTAGCATGGAGTTCACTAAATGAGCCTTATATATCAGGAAGCCTCATATCGCTTGCCAAAAAATCTGACAGTTTAGCAGCTTATTCTTTCCCAGGCTGATCAGCTGTGCCAGAGTCTCTTATATCTCAGAACAAATATGTGTTACTTTTCCGAAACATTTCACCCGGCTGCCAGAAGGTTGGAATGAGATCTACACACACTCTCTTTACCCAACACAATGAATAATTTAACTTTAATAATGACATACAGAACCTTATGTAATGATCAGTGCAGAGGGAGGGGGTGTTGAAGAAAATGAAGGCACAGCACAGCTTGAAACCAAGCATTCTGTTAGAAAAGGTAATTAAATAAAATGTATTCCTAAGTTAGGTGCAATTAGCTTCAGAGTTCCCTCTCTTAACTATTATGAAACAGCCACTATTATTTACTTCAAAAAACAAATAAAGTATAAAAAGAATGTTAAAGCTTGACTAGAAAATTTTAAGAAATGTATAAGGACGATCATACAGATAGCTTGTTTGGTCAACAGCTATTCAACTCTGACAAAAAGGAAATAAGCTGCTGTAAGACACCTTACCTTTCTTCAAAGCAAAAGGATCAAGGATGTTGAAATCCAACTGCACATTCCTTTTTTACCCTGATAATGACCATTGTGTGTTTTGGGATGCCTCCACACACATTGGATAGTCTAGTGGCACCAATAAAATTGGCAGGTTTGGCCAATGTGTCACGAGTCGCCCCGCGGCCCACATGCCAGGCCTCAGACACTTGTATCCCCATGCCGCATCTGCATACTCACCTCTCCCTGCTCCTGCTTCCCTGTGCTTCTCTTCTGTATGCCTGTTATTGGTTAATTGACGGGCGCTGACCCTTTTTCTTGTCTCCACCTCCTGATTCCCTGCCAGATCTTTGCTGTTTGTGTCCTAGTGAAAGCTATATTATACACATACTATCGCTTATGTAGCACCAAGTGTGACAATTTCAGTTCTAGCTAATAAGATAGGATCCTGATAGTCGGACCAACCTCCTAATATCTTTCTTGTTTCTTAGAAATTCAGAGCAGCAGTATAATGCAATTGGCTCCAATAAATATTTTGTCAACCAGAAATGGACCTCCCTCTATGATGTTCAAATATTCCAATAATGTGAATGGACAGTGGTTTCCTTCATGGGACAAGTCTTTTACTTAGCAAACAAATTATTTCACTGGATCCATGTAGATCCTAGGTAGTCTATTGCTGGAGTATACAGGAAATGGATATTTTAAATGCAATTAAAAGGCCAAAATGTGACAAGAATTAACAAATGTATCTAAAGAAAAGTCTAGCTGCTCCTTCTTATCAGACCCGGTGTCCTCCTCCTTCTAATTATGTGTCTGTATTCAGGACTTGTGAAATAATTAAATCCCTCATGCCTGCCCATAACTTGCTATTTTCACATTTATATTGCATATTCTGTAATCCCCATTTCTACATATGAGTTTTAATTTTGCTTATCTCTTTGTATAAAATGAGGTTAAAATTCCCATAATCCAGCTGCATAAAATGTGCATTTTCCTTTCCCTGAGATATGAAAAATTTAAAAACTTTTCTAATGCTTTGATTGACTTTTTATAGGCTCCCTAAATTGTACTGCCCCACAATTTGTCCCCGAGATTGTATAGTGATCTACTTAACTTTTAGGCCTTGTCTCCACGGCACGGTTTTTAAGCCAGTTTTTCAGACGGTTTTCGGCTGCAAACCGGCTGACAAACTTTTACACGGACCTCAATGAAAAATCCATGCAGCGGTTCCCACTGCACGGATTTTCCACCCGGCAGTTTTTTAGAACGCCGGCGGTCTGAAAAAAATAGAACCTGTTCAGTCTTCTGACTGGTTTTCAGATGGATGATGAATATGTGTATGTGAAGGGGGAGGGCTTTTCTCCGCTGACCGTGTAGAAAAGCCATCCCCTGTTGGCTGTGTGAACAGCACGAAAACAGTACAAATTCCAGTCGGATAAACCGACCGGTTTTTATCCTGTGCCGTGTAAATGGCCCCTTATACTGTCCATGAAGCAAGTCTGATTGTAACCTAATGTCCCAGACAAAGGAAAGTTAGTGTCACGTCAGAGGAGGTGCAGTGGGCCCTGACTGCCACCCAGCCCACTATCACTGCCTACTTAGCGTGCTGCCCGAAATGGCAGACCCCAACTGGATGACAAGCCCTACACTGCTACGTGCAGGGCCGTCAAGGGAACGCGAAGTTAACAGTCCGGGTCGATAACGGTATGGGTACGTCAAAGCCACAAATCAGAAACCAAGAGAATAACGGAAGCCAAGCCACGGGTCAAAACACTGGAGGTAACGCGGTACAAAAACGTAGGACAGAAAAGAAGTCTAGGAGCAAGCCGGAGTCAGGAAATCAGGAGAAACAACAAACAAGAAACCAGGAGAAGGACTAGGGAGAATCTTTCACAGGCAAAGGTTGAACACACTGAACAGGTTTAAAAGAGGCGCCCGGACAACGCCCCAGCAGCTGATTGGTCGGCCTCCAGGCACCTCTATTGACCTGTGCGACACACCCTCTGAGCTGATTCGAAGTCGGGCTGTCAATTCTATGCTGATGAGCCAGGCTTCTTCCTGGGTGTGTCGCCCAGCTAGAGGAATTAACCCCTGTAGCGCCTTGTACCTCCACGGCAACAACGTGTGCTGTGACAGTACCCCCCCTTTTAGGAGGGGCACTGGACCCTTCCCTGGTTTGGGTTTGTCCGGATGGGAGTCGTGGAATTCCCTGATCCGAGATTCGGCACAGACGAATCTGGCTGGAGCCCACGACCTCTCCTCCGGACCATAATCCTTCCAGTGGACCAGGTATTGTAGAGATCTCTGCACTCTGCGGGAGTCCAAGATACGAGTGACCTCGTATTCCCTTCCCCTCAACTTAACAGGAGGGGGGGCCCTTGGGAAGGGAAGTCATAAGGTAGTACCCTTTAATAATGATTGATGAAAGAAAATTAATCCCCGGAGACAAGGAGGTAATTTTCGGGTATGCACGGGTTAAACCCACTTCTTGCACAACATACAGGCCCAAAAATCAGGAGCAGTTTACCGGAAGGCACCTTTAGGCGGAAATTTTGGGGTGGAAACCAAATCATCTCCCCCAAAAAAAAACCACTGGGCAAGCGCCTCTTGTCACCCTTTTTTTTGGATCTCTGGGCTTTGAAAATTTCTTTTGATTGGGCCCGGGGACTGTGCACAGATCTTTAACAATAGAAACCACCCCATTGTGATCAAAAGTAGCTTTGGATAACGAAGCATGTTCGGGGAAAACCAAATTAAGAAAAATGGCGAAAACCAGATAAACATACCCTGATTTTTAAATGCAAAATCCACAAAGGTAAGTATTTAACCCCAAACCCCCCCTTGCTGATCGAACAAAAACAACAAACTTTTGTGTAACCGTCTGATTTACCCTCCCGTTTGCCCATTAGTCTCAGGGTGGAAGGCCAAGGAAAGGGGATAGGTAATATCCAGGATTTACACAGGGTCTCCAGAAACAGAAACAAATTCTGGGTAACCCAGTTGTTTCACAATGTGTTGATAAAAAGCTCGGCAAGTTCTTGACAACGGGAAAAACCCCTTAAGGAAACCCAAAAAAAACACTACTAAAGCGATGCCCCCCAAAACCCCCCAAAAAGACCCCCTTACCCTTGAGGAGGAAAATCTGTCAAAAAGTCCATGGAGATGGGGTCCCTGGATGTGGGATGGGAAAAAGGGCAAAGGAGGAGGGCGAGTTTTGGGAAACCCCTTTTCCCGAGACAAATGCACACCTGCAACATAGGCCTCCCCAATCACTAATAAGCGGCACCAGTAGTTGTGAGATCAACCCCTTTGTTCCAGCTAACCCCGGGGTGTCCAGATTTAAAACAGAATCATTTTAATTCCTTTTTAATCGTAGCCCAAAAATGTGTGGGGACAAAGACCAGAAGCGGACAATTAGATCCATTTCCCGGTGGTCTTAATCTCAGGGGCTAAATCGGGGGACATGGTGAGACAAATTTTCTCCTTGGGTAAAATGGGGGCTGGATCCCCAAGATTGTTACTTGCACAGAACTTCTAATAACAATCAGCTTTAAAAAATTTTTAGTCCGGTCTGTAGGGGGCACAAAAAATTAAAGTGGGTAAAAAACAAAACCCAAGACCCTGACGTGGGTTTAACCTTTTTGCTTCTCTAGAAAGGTAAAGGTTTTTTTGACAGTTAGAAACCCGGGCTTGATGGTGGGGGCCCCCAAGGAAGTGGCACCATTCCCCGAAAAGGGCCCCCTTAAACCAACAGCTCCCCTTTTTCCCAAAGTATAATTGCTTTCTGCAGGGAAAATTTCGGGGGAAAAAAAACGCCAAGGCGGGATTGTAAGGTGGCCGACCTGGAAAGGGGCCGCCCCTACCCCCAACCAGAAGCATCTACCTCAACGAAAAGGGTTTGGAATGGTCCGCTTTAAACAAGACTGGGGGTGGACAAAACACTGCTTAAATTTTTTGAAAAACCCCTAAGGCCCAAAGGTTTCAGTTTTCTGATATTACCCCCCCTTATCATTCAGTCAAAAACCAAAAGAGAAAAGAAAATTCGGAATAAATTTTCGTAATATTGGCAAAAACCCGGGAATCGCTGTAAGGCCCTTTGGGGAAGGGGACCCTTTTAGGTTAGCCCGAACCTTTAGGGATCCATACAAAAAGAGTTGGGGAGTCAGGATATACCCCAGGAAAAGGGAACCCCCTGAACGCCAAAAAAAAACTTTTTCGATTTGCAAAAAAAATTTTGAACTTCAAGTCGCAAAAAATTGCCACCAGTTTAAGGTGACGACCCTCGTGAGTAAAAAAAATGTCATCCAGATATACGACCATACAAGACCAATCAATTAGGAAACGGCTTTTTCCAATTTTGAAAGACCCGGGGAGATTACACAGCCCAAGGGGATAAACCCGTATTTAAAATGGCCCCCGGGGTTTTCAAATGCAGTCTTCCACTCATCCCCTTCTTTGATACGGATCAGATTATAGGCTCCCCTTAGGTCTAACTCGGAAAACCACTTAGCCCCCTGAATTTGATTAAACACATCAAGAATCAATGGTAAGGGGTATTGATTCTTTACCGTTATTTTATTGAGCTCCTGATAATCGATGCTTGGGCGGAGAGTTCCATCTTTCTTCATAACGAAGAAGAACCCTGCACCCATAGGGGACACAGAAGGTCGAATGTGACCCTTCTGTAGGCTCTCAGCAATGTATTGTTTCATGACGATTTTCTCAGGACCTGATAGATTATAAATCCTGCCTTTAGGAAATCTCACCCCCGGCAATAGTTCAATGGCATAGTCATATGATCTATGTGGGTGTAACTTCTCAGACTGGATCTTGTAAAACACCTCAGCAAAATCACGAATAAAGGCAGGAATCTGCTCGATTTCCGCATTACCAAGAACAATTGGGAGACATTTCTCAATACACTGCTTTCCACACCTAATTCATTCCCCAGAATTCCAATCAAACATAGGGTTATGTTTCTGAAGCCAGGGCAACCCCAACACAACATCAGGGGGTAAGTGCTCCATGATAAACAATATGCACTTCTCCTTATGTATAGACCCTACAAGTATCTCAAGTTCATGGGTGCAATATTGGATGTTACCCTTAACCAACGGGGTAGAATCAATAGCCACCATGTGCAGTGAATCAGATAGAGGCCTCCAGGGTAGGCTCAGACGCTTGGCGAATGAAGCGTCCACGAAATTGGAGGCTGATCTTGAATCCACAAATGCGCTCCCAGAATATCAGATGGAAAAATCAGAAATTTTTACTGGAAGCAACAATTTCTTGGACACAATAGGGAATACACTGCTCGCCTAGGTGGCACTCTCCCAAGTGAGTTACCTTTGGCTGAGTTTTCACAGAGCCTAACGGGCTTATCTTTTGTGGGAAACCTTGCGGTTGTGATGTCCCTATTCGCCTACTGTAGATGCATCAGTACGGGTGTGAATGGAAGTCCTGACGTATCCATGGCAGCACGTAGAATGAGGTCCCTACCTGCATAAGTCCTCCGGGAGGTATCGTTCGCTCTAGGCAGGTTTGGGGGGGTAGTAGATCGGAGAAGATGGCGTTAAGGGGGCAAAAGGGTTCTCTTCCCGACGTCTTCTCTCCCCTAAAACTCCGGATGTCAGCGACACTCGCCCAAGCAATCGGCATTCCTGGGGAAAAGTGCCCAAGGGGCTTGGATATGCACAAAAATGTCTTTAAACATGGTCGGCCAATCCACTTTGAAATGGGCCACCTGAGAGGTGTCTGGGTTCATTTCACCATTGACTGAAACACCAGCGGGCCCATAAATTCAGAAGCATTACTCCTCTTACCGTCCGCCTTTCCCTGACCTTAAGGTGGTGAGTTTGAGTCCTCGGCCACCGCTCCTATCAGGAGTCGTCAAGCGGAGTCCCCAAGGAGACAAAAAAATCTTGTCTACCGAGACCCAATTTAGGGTGAATCTGGGGGTAGTGAGAACGCCCACCTCCTGGGGGGACCCTTGGAGAAGGGACCATGACTAATTCCCACTTCTTATGTTCCTCTTTACTCTGAGGTATAGTGGGAGGAGTTGAAAAATACAAGTGGGACAGCTTCCTTGAAGACAGAAATAGACCCTCTGTCACCTGTAAAATGTTAACTGAATGGGGGTTCCACAAAAGGGGGCAGCGGGGTTGTCAGAGGAACTCCCTATCCAGGGGTGCCAGGAGGTACCCCAGGGGGGAGGTCTATGCTGCTGCACCCTTAGTGCCATTCTTGGACAACTGGGTAAAGTCTTGCCATCTGCTCTTACCAGCAGGACGTCATGAGGTTCATTGTGAGTTTAACGAGAGCAGGAAGGTATATGGGCTGTGAAAATGTCACGTCAGACGAGGTACAGTGGGTCCTGACTGAACCCAAGCCCACTGGTCCCTGCCTACTTGGCGTGCTGCCCTAAATGGCTACCCAATGGATGACAAGCCCTGAGCTACAACGGCAGGGCCGTCAGAGAGAAGCGGAAAGTTAACAGTCCGGGTCGATACGGTACAGCGTACGTCACAAAGCCACAAATCAGAAACCAAGAGATTAACGGAAACCAATCCAAGGGTTCAAAACACTGGACGGTAACGCGGTACAAAACCGCAGGAAGGAATGAAGTCTCAGGAGCAAGCCCAGAGTACGAGTTAAGGAAATTCAGGAGAAACAACATAACAAGAAACCAGGAGAAGGGACAGGAATGAACCGTTTGAGGCGCCCGGACACCGCCCCCAGCAGCGATTGGTGCGCGCTCCGGACCTTTTTGGCCTGTGCGAACACACCCTACTGAGGCTGATTCGAAGAAGGGTATGTCAATCCTATGCTCATGAGCCAGGCAGCTTCTTTCCTGGGGATCGTAAGATACAGTGTCTGCCCGGCTAGTGGGGATTATTATTTAAACCTGTGCGCCTTGCTCCTCAACGCAACTAACGTGTGCCTGTGACATGTTAGGCAATCAATTTCAAAGTCAGAGTAATATTGGGGCATTACATTTTAACTTTTGAGTTTAACCCTTACCGACATCTCTGCCGTACTAATACGGCAATGTCGGCGTAGGGTTAGCAAATTGCCGCTATGAGTACGTCACGGCAATCTTGCGCGATCACAAGCGGACGCGCGCAAGATCGCTGGCATGAAAAAGCGGTATATTACCGCTGGCATTTCATGCCCAGCATTCCCCGATGTCGAGACATCGTGCATCGGTCGCGACATCACGGCTGCGGGCGGCAGGAGTGACGCTCCTGCGCCGGTTGATCTCGGCGCAGTGGTAGAGTAAGGCGCTGAGCGCCTGTTAACGGTCTCTACCAGACAGCCAGACGCTGAATGGACCAGGCATCCGGGTTGTCTAAGTTGGAGTCAGATTGCCCACAATGCATTGTGGGCAGACGTGAAAGACGTTGCCATGGAGACCAGGATACAGCATATGCGGTATGTGACTTTCCTATTGCATGAATGAATATGACGATCGTTCATGCCAGTCCCCCTGGGGGGAAAGTGTAACAAGTATGATAAAGATTAAAAAAAAAAGTGTAAAAAAAGTAAAAACAAAACACAAAAACTTAAAAAAAAAAAAAACCCTCGTACATCGCCCTTTTCCCCTTGATCTAACCGCCCATCGCCCTTAAAAAAGATCATAAAATAAATAAATTACCCATATCTTGGTATCGCGCGTGCGTAGGACCCTCCTATTAATCTAGTCATGATATTATCCCGTACGGTGAACGCCAGTACAAAAAATCCCCAAAAAAACTGTAACCAGTTTAGCGATTTTTGTTCAGCCCGCAGCACATAAAAGGAGTAAAAAGTATATCAAAAAACTCTTATCAACATTCAAAGTTGATGCAATTAAACGTCAGTTCATCCGCAAAATAAAAAAGTCCTTACACAGCTGCTCGTATACGGAAAATTTAAATAGTTCTGGCATAATTATGAAGAAGATAGCGATGCTAATAAATATTGTTTGTACACATTAAAAAAACTTTTTTTTCAAAAAAAATTGTGCTGTCAAATAAAAAAACTACAATAAAATTGGGTTATCACCGTAATCGTTCAACCCACAGAGTTAAAAAAAACTAACTTGTCAGGTTTACTGCACGCGTTGAAAAGCTATGAAAAAAATAAATATAAAAAACACTGCTAAGGATTGCATGTAGTATTTTTCATTCAACCTGCCTTCCAAAAAACAGTTTTTAAAGCGACATCATAAAGTTCTGTCCCCCTCAAAAATATTACAATAAAAACGTTCAAACTCATCCCGCAAAAAAAAAGTCCCCTCTACAGCTCCATAAACAGAAAAATAAAAAAGTTACTGGCTCTCAGACTTGCCGGTGAGGGTTTGATGCAAAAAACGTGTTTTCCTTTTAAATAAAATGTATTTTTATTGTGTTACACAAGCAGTTAAAAACATTTAAACAAATATACAAATGTGGTTTTCGCCTTTTACGTATCATCCTGATGGGTAAACTAGCATGTCATTTATACGTGCTCAGCACATGTGAACGCTTGTAAAAAATAAAAATAAAAAATCACTACCAGGATTGCTGTTTTTTGTACAAAATGCTTAACAAAAAAACTTAATAAAAAGTGATCAAAGATCATATGCCCCGTACCCAGTATGGGATATTTCAATAATAACTTCGACTATGTCGTAAAAAAAACAAGCCCACAAGCAGTCCATATGCAAAATAAAATTAATGAATAGTATGGGCTGTCTGATTAACGACAACCTTAAAAAACGCAAACTTTTTATAAAATAACTCGACTTCTATATGGATAAAAGTAATAAACATAAACAAACTTTATCACGAATTGTATATCATTGTAATTGTACGACACCCATCTGTAAAGTTATCCCGTCATTTTATCGTTATGGCGAATACTGTAAAAATGAAATGCCAAAAAAAACTATGGCGGAATGCGTTTTCCCCCATCTTTTCCATGACCCAATGCTAAAAAAACTACGGAAACACCTGTTGCGCCAAAATGCAAATCACCTTAGGTGAGATCCATGCGGGGCTTGAATCCAAAATGGAGCAAATTTGGAAGGTTTTTACCTCGTTTTAGTATTTCTGGGGGTTTGGAGATGTACGGACATGGCCCCACCTATATCTGTGCGACAAAAGCCAAAATAGCACTCTCCTTGTACCCCTGCCAAGCGCCCATAAACAGCAGTTTACACACACATTGTAGGGTCATTGCCGAACTTGGGAAGAAATTGCGAGTAACATAATTTTGGGGCTTTTTTTCCAAGATTCCTTGTAAAAATTAAACATTTTCAGCTAAAATTGCAGATTATTGGAAAAAATATATTTTTTTTTATTTTCAGAGCCGAACGCTAAAAAAATTTGTGAAACGCCTGTGGGGTAGATATACTCACTACACCTCTGGATATATTCCGTAAGGGGTGTAGTTTCCAATATGGGGTCTTTTTAGGGGTATTTATTACGTTTTGGAACCTTAGGGTGTCCGCAAACCTGAAATGGCCCCTAAATAAAATTGTAATGAAAATGAGGCCCCAGAGTCCAGTAGGTGCTCCTCCTATTCTGGGGCTTGTGGTTGAGCCAAATAATGCACTAGGGCCACATATGGGATATCTCTGAAAACGGCAGAATCTGGGGAATCAATATTAATTTGCATTTCCCTGATCACATTTACCGTATTCTTGTCAATAATGCATAAATATTGAAAATCTGCAAAAAAAGTGAAATTTTGAAATTTCACTTCCACTTTGCTTTAATTTCTGTGAAACACCTAATGGGTTAATAAACTTTCTAAATGCTGTTTTGAATACTTTAAGGGGTGTAGTTTCTTAGATGAGGTCATTTATGGGGGTATCTAACATACAGGTCAATCAAAGTCACGTTAGAACTGGACTGGTCCCTAAAAATATGTATATTGCAAATTTTCTTGAAAATTTGAAAATTACTACTAAATTTATAAGCCCCCTAATGTCGTAAAAAAAAAAAAAGACATTTAAAAAAATTATGCCAAACTACAGCAGACATATGGTAGATGCTAGTTATAAACTATTTTGAGTGGAATAACTATCTGTCTTACATGCAGAAATTTTTGAAGTTTGAAATTGGTAAATTTTTCAAATTTTTCACCATAATTTGATATTTTTCACAAATAAACAATCATTTTTTGGACCAAAATTTCTTACTATCTTAAAACACAATGTGTCACGAGAAAACAATCTCTGAATCACATGGATAGGTTAAAGTGTCAAAAAGTTATTCTCACATAAAGTGACACATGACAGATTTCAAAAATAGGGCTCTGTCAGAGAGGCCAAAACTGGCTCCGGCGGTAAGGGGTTAATGCTTGAAAGTGTCCTTGACAATCTCAAAAATATGTGACATTAATGGATATTTGCTACAGGATTACTTCTTTTACAGTAAATAGAGGAACAAAGGCCAGCTCACCACTCCTTTATATATTAACCTCCATCACAATGCACCATTACGCGTTCTAACAATGAAACAAAACCTCAAATGGTAAAAAAAAAAAGAAAACAGTAGTGTCTGGTGATCCAGTATATCATTAAAATATCTTTGAATTAATACAGCATATTAAAAATCAAAAACCAACTTTCAACAATGGCTGATATAGAAATCGCTCCCCCTTAGAGACGTAAGACTTATTCTTATTCATTGCGTACATCACTTCTCTTTCCAAATAGATACCTTAAAGGGGTTGTCTACTTCATTTTTTTTTTCCATCATAGAAGGAAATGACAGGAACTAGTCAATATCATGGTATGTGTTTAAACCCTGGCACTTTTAAGATACACTTTTTACAAGGGTTTTGTCTCTTTTATGAATTTGGGGGTTCTATTTAGTTTTGTGTTGTATATAATGTGAAACGGGTTTGTATTGCTTTTGCATGACTGGTCACTATGTGCTATGCTGGTTGCTAGGCAGAAGCATGTTAAGCATAATTCTCTGATAGAGCCATCAAAAATATGGCTTCCTCCTCTACACGTCAAGCTTGGACTCATAAGGAACATTGTTAATTCAATGCGACAGATGTTTTTAAGGATAAATGATGTGAACATTTTTGTTGGCCCACAGATCAGACAGATAACGGACGGTCACATTGATGTCTTCTACATGGTACTGGACAAGTTGCATGAAGAGTCTTATAAGATGTCCTACTGAAATATCTCGTAAAACAGGGCACTGAACCAAGTCCAACTTGTGGAAGGCATGGTCATGGCATTTAATACAATGGATTGCAAGATTTCATTAACACATTTTCATCATTCTCACTTGGATATTGTTTCCCAGCCAACCTTGGATCTGTCAGTGATGAACACGGTGAAAGGTTTAATTAGAAGATTGTAAAGATAGAGAAAAGGTACCAGGGCAAGCAGAGTTCCTCCATACTGGTGAACTAGTGTTGGACCCTAATACATACAGTATGTACTCGAGCATAAGCCGAGTTTTTTTGGCTTATACTCGAATCACCTTCTGTGTTCAGGCGCTGCCATGGCCCGGGTGCTGGCTGAGATCTCTTCAGCTGTATGCGACTCCACTGAGAGAGCATACAGCTGACACTCGAGTCAACCGACAGCATCTGGGTGCTGCCATGGCCCAGGCGCTGGCGGCGATCTCTTCGTCGACTTCTCTAGGAGCGCATACAGCTGAAGACACAATTGTGGAGCAGAGAGCAAGTGCTCCCTGCTCTGCAATAGGACTCCAGAAAACCGCATGCAGACTTATGGCCTTCTGGAGCATCCGACACAGGCATCGTGCTGTGTCATCACGCTGCCTGCGCGGCCTGATGACATCACACCGCCTATGCCATGAAGAAGACGGAATACAGGGAGAGCATCGGAGCAGTAGGGGAGAGAGGGAAGTATTTCTATTTTTTTTAAAACCCTGTCTATACCTGACTATTGGGGACATATACATACCTATACATACCTATGGGGGACATATACCTGCCTATGGCAACATATACCTTCCTATACCTGCCTATGGAGGACATTAAACTGCCTATAGCTGCCTATATCTGCCTATGGGGGATATTAAACTACCTATACTTGTCTATAGGGGACATTAAACTGCCTATACCTGCCTATGTAATTTTATTGGTACCCATTTTTATTTTTGATATTTACCAGTAGCCGCTGAATTTTCCACTCTAGGCTTATACTCGAGACAATAAATTTTCTCAGTTTTTTGTGGCAAAATTAGGTGCCTTGGCTTATATTTGGGTCGGCTTATACTAGAGTATATACGAGTAAATCATTACTCACTGAAAGTTACAAATGAAAATCGGCAGCAAAATACTTTTACCGTCCGGGTTTACTGTATTCTGTATGCACATTTTGCTCTTTGAACATCATAGTGTGTAATACACAATTTATTGGTTTTTAAAACCCTCACGTCATACAAAGTTTTTGACATACACATTTCTGTTCATAAAAAAAAAAACTGTGTTAGTTTCACAAAAACTTTCCCTAAAATTTGGAAAATCCCTTCATCTCCCTTAGATCCAAGACAATATTGGCCTTAAGGGGAAACTCCCATCTCATTAATTAGGTTTAAACAGGTAAGAAAAGGTAAATCAAGATTATTACCAAATACATTGTTGTTTTAAATTTGCTTCATTCCAGAGTTAGAGCAGTTCTTATCTTATTACCTGCTTATTTATACATGCTCCCCTAGGTTACCAAACACCTCTATCTGCTGCAGCAGTGGCTGGGATGGTGATGTCACATCCTCATCAGGTTCACAGTTCCTGTGAAGGATCTGGGTGAGTGTAAAATACCGAGGATGTTGGTCGGGGGAGGTATGGGGCATCTTACAGCGGTGGCTGTCTGCGGCAGCCGTTGCCCGTGGCAACCACCTGAACCTCCAGGTTCCCCTGTGCCAGTAGAGGAGGGGGGTATGGGGTGAACTTGCCGTTGTCCGAGACATAGCCTACTGTAAGTGTAAAAGTTTTTTTCATTACAAAGACATGATAAGAGACAGAGAAGCTTTATTGCAGCAGGGAGTGACTTCCTCAGTCTCGCTAGGGCTGTTAGAGTGGAGAGAGGTGGTCGGTAACTAGAGAAGCTTCTGTGAACAAGCATGAGATTAAAATTGCTTTAACTTTGAAACGAAACAAAATTGGAACTGTAATGCATTAGGCAATAGCCTTTATTTCCCTTTGCCTCCAGGTTTAAAACTAGTGAGATTGGAATATCCCTTGGTATTTGATTACCAATTAGAAACAGCTTGAAATCTTTATTATGTTCCCAAGATCATCAATTTCTGTAGCATGATAGGGGCATTATCCTGTTGAAAAAGACCACTGTCAAAAGGGAATACCACTGTCATGAAGAGGCGGACTTGGTTTGTACAGTGTTTGTACACCTGTCAAAATAACAGAACATTACCCAGACAATTACACTGCCTAAGTTGGCTTATCTTCTTCTCATCATGCATCCTGGTGCATCTACCCTCCCATACATATAATGTTAAATAAAATTTGATTCATCAGACTAGGCCAACTTTTTCATTTTATCTGTGTTCCAGTTTTGATGCTTACATACCCATTTCAGTATTGAACAGGGGTCAGCATGGAACTTTGATTTGACACCTCACAACAATAGCCACAATTAACAATTTTTCAGACATCTGTGTTACAGTACTGTAGCTCTTCTCTGGGGTGGGGAGGGCGAAGTAGGACCAGATTAGCCTTAACTTCCCCTCAAGGCGCATCAATGAGCCCTTCCTGCATTTCACCAGTTGTCCTCCCTTAGACTACTTTTCTTTGGTACTAATCACTGTATATGGTAACATTCCATAAAACCTGCAATTTTACAAATATTCTGACCCAGTCATCATAATTTAGCCTTTGTCAAAATCAATCAGATCCTTCCACTTGCACCTTTTTCCTGTTTCTAACACATCAGCAGTGTCGGAATGGCCCACTGAAAGATCCTCCTGTCCGCCGCAACGGTCATATACAACTAATCTTTAACATTATGTGCATACCGAGGAGACACATACAGTTGAAAACATGCTACAGAGCTTGGGCCCCATCAGGAGATTATTAGCTCCTTAGTAGGCTTCGAGCTCCCTGGCATATTTCTAAATGTATTTGTGTCCTCGGGACTTGCATCTAGTTAAAAACCTATCGTCAGCAAAGCGTACGGCCCACAGTAGTAAGCAGCGTAGGCAGTGTGATGTACTAGGGCTTTTGGCCTATAAGACCCTTGAAGCAGCATCTCGACGTAGGCAGTCTGATGATTTCATGCCCCCCGCGCTAGACACAAGCTCCTGGCGTGAGCCATTCGGCTGAGAAACGTGGAGAAGTGAGTAACTTTTTAAATTATTTTTAAGAAGACCTGAATATCTATCTACAGGAGCTCTATATACCTACAGGGGCTCTATATATCTATAGGGGCGTCTAAATATCTACAGGGGGCATATATACCTACAGGGGGGGTCTAACTACCTACATGAGATCTATATACCTACAGAGGGTCTATATACCTACAGGAGGCATATATACCTACAGAGGGTCTACCTACCAACAGGTGCCCTATATAGCTAACTACCTACAGGGCTAAAACTACTATCTACCTACCTACAGGGGGTCTTTATACCTTCCTACATGGGGCGCATAAATCTACCTAAAGGGTGTTTGAATACCTACCTACAGGAGGCCTTTATACTTACAGGGGCCTACCTATGTACAGGGTCCTATATATTTATTTACAGGGGCCCTATAACTATATACAGGGGGTTGACATACTTATCTACAGAGGGCTTTAATATCTGCCTACAGGGTGCCTATATACCTACTTATCAGGGGCCAATATACTTACCTAGAAGGGGGTTTACCAATATACCTTGTTTGGGGTGTGCCTACCTACTATACTGGAGGTTTACTTACCTACTTGATGGGGACACAAAAGTTGGAGGCCGATAGACATTTGAGGGCACTTGTACTGTTTGGGGAACAAAGTGGTCCTTATTACCATTTTGGGCACTATAGATGGGGAGTTTGTACAGAGGTGGGAATTGGTAAGACGTGTTGGAAAAGTGAGGAGTGTAAGATGTTTATGTGGTAAATTCTGTGGGGATGAGTCATGGCTGGGAGAAGATGTTGTGGGGATCTGGACTGGATGGAGAAGAAAAGGGAAAGAAAACAACTCATCGAAGAAGACGTCACCTATGTGTCCCTGGATGTAACTTTATTGTTATCACTTATATGTGTGCAGACCATCTGTGTACAACTGGTATCTACTGCTATATGGTCACTGTTTGACAGTAATATTGGTCTTATTGTAATGGTTTATATTTAGTAATGGTATGCTGTATTACTCAGAAACCATGTGGTTGTGATATGTGTGGTGGTATTCAGTCACTATGTTGGTACGTGCTCAAATTGGGGCAGTATTTGGTAGAGGGATTATTTGTAATATTGGCCTTGGGATTCTGGTTTTGTGTAGCAATGTTATTTGGTAACTGTACGACCACTATTTAGTAGTTTTATACTTATAATTTTGTGTAATAGCTATTTGTATATTCTTATTTACATAAAATGTATCATTTGGAGGGGGGGCATATATCAACATACCTTTTATGTTTACCACTCGGTGTCCTACTGCAATTAGGTGAGGGAGACTCAGAAGCCCTAGCTCCCCATCTTGATTACAGATTAGTTTGATGATGTCACTACTCCAGTCTGTAAAAGTTGAAGGGAGACTGAGAGGGGGCACCGCAGTGATGGCAGAGGAAGGGAGGCACAGTGCAGTAGTTTTGGGGAGGGCCTCTAGAATTAACTCCTCTGGTGGGCCCTAGGCATCTCAGCCTGACACTTCAAATCAGCTTTAAGAATTGCCTAATATATCCCACCCCTTGACAGGCACCATAGTGACAAGATAATCAACACTATTACATTTACCTATTTTAATGTTATGGCTGATCAGTGTATAACACAGTAAATAAGTGCATGGATATGTAAAATACACACGTATTTGCTGTGTCTCTAAATCACTAATATTAGATACGCCCAGGGCTATCGGTATTAAACAACCTGTCCCATTGATTGGGAAGCTTGAGCTAATGGGAGCCCCCTATCATTTTCTAACCAACAGCAAATGCTCCAGGAAATAGCAAGTTAACAGCTTAGGGAAAAGGGAAATATATTTAGCTGAACTGAGAAAGATAAAATTAGATGTAGCCCATTTATATGCCAAAAGTGTTGTGATGAGTTGTTTGGCTCAGCATATGAAGAATACAGATCATCATTAGTGCAGTTGTTCCCAGTTTCTCTAACCACAATGACAGCTACTAACGATGGAAGGAGAAATAGACAACTAAAACCAACTCTTGTTTATGACCGGTTTATCTAAGACATTTAAAAATAATTCAAATTCCCATTTGATAATGAATGGTATTCATAAAACAGTTATAAAATGAACACAGAACAGGTATATCCCCTGTTTTATGTATTTGTGCATAAAGACAACTCTTTATTTTCAGTGATTACTATATTACTGTTTCTTTATACTTGCATCAATTATTCACCATAATTTTCATCAAAATATCAATCTATAGCAGTATATTAAAGAAATGTAATTTTATCTGAGAATTACAATACTAACCTTTGCGCCACTGTAGAGAATATTATTATGTGGATTCAAGAATAAGGATTTCAGAGTATGTCTAATGGGACCAGTATTAAGGATGCTCGCAGTAAAACAATGTCTGAAAAAAACAGGGTTAACTATTCTAACAGCAATACAAGCGTTATTAAAATGTAAATGGTATTACATTCCTTTAATATATTTAATATCCCCAAAATGTATATTTCCTAATTAAGAGTTGATACAGCAAAACAAAAAAAAATTAGCACGACAAAACCAATGCAGATATCACCTTAATGGCTTCTAGGGTTCAGTCCACAGAAAGTGCCAAATGACAAACACACGCTACTCGCAAAAAGTTAGGGATATTTGACTTTCGGGTAAATTTTATGGAAAATAAAAAATTTCACGCTACAGTGATATTATTTTTTTCTGTTGCCATTTAAGGGGTAGCATGCAATGTTGATTTTATCATCTCAAACAATTTAATGAAACACAAGCCAACAAAAGTGGAGGCTAAACACCATCAAAAAATGGCAGTGTCTCAATAACGTGTCATGTGGCCTTGAGCATCCTTTACAGCTTGTAAATGATGTCTCCTGCTGTTCACAAGTCGAGATATTGACTGCTGAGGCATCCCACTCTTCTTGGAGGGTGCCCCTCAGGTTACGAGCTTCTACACGGCAACCTAGCTGATCCCACAGGTTTTCTAGAGGGTTCAGGTCTGGAGAAAGTGCAGGCCATGGTTTATACAGAGTTACAATGACTGGATTAATGATCTTATTCAAGTAGTAGAGGCTTGTCACTGTACCATTCACAAAGTGTAGAGCCATTCTGTATTGACTAGACACCTGCCCACAATGTAACACCACCACACTAAAAGCTCGTCTGGTGACAATAGTGACTGATACATAACACTCTCCTTGACGTCTCCAGCATCGTTGGCGGCCATCATTTCTGCTCAGAGTGAAGCGACTTTCATCACTGAGCAGCACTAAGAACCACTGGTCCCTCGACCTGTGTAGATGCTCCGTGGCCTGTGCATGATGATGATGCCTGTGCTTGGTGGTGTGCTCAGTTACCCTTGTTGGTTATTTAACATGCAGACCACGCTGATGTAAATGGTTACGAATGGTCTGACATGAAACTTGAGTGTTTCTCACCTCCCTTAAACATGCCTGGAGTTGTGTGGCATTCATCATACGGTTCCTCAAAGCATTGTTTACAACGAAGTGGTCATCAATTTGTGATGAAACCAAAGGTTGTCCACTGCTTTGCCTTTCTATGACTCTTCCATTTTCTCTGTATCTCTTGCAACTTGCTGTGACACTCTTAGTGGCCACTTTCATCTGAAAGCATCCCGCTTGAAGCTTCAAAATTGTAAGGTGATGTATTGGTCTCATGATGTCAAAATGTGAACAACATAGTGAGGAAGAATGTTTAAATCCCAATTCAAATTGATCCTATAAATTTATTGGGCAATTCAGGGATCAAACACCTGTTGTGAATTTTGCCATTAAGCTCCTTGTTAGAGATCACCAGGTGGTGCAAAAAGTATTGAAACATTGAACCATTGGACATACGGTATACATTCTCAACTTGAGAGATAGTCTCATTTGGCTAATTTTAATAAAGTTCATCCTGAAATTTCAACCAAAAGTCAATTATCTCTAACTTTTTATGAGTAATGCATATATCTAAATAACTCAAAGCTGAGATGTGACTATCTAAGGCTGGACCCCATAGCAAACTTTTGGATGCCCCCTCCCTCCCCTACCTGTCAGTCCCTCTCCGACCATGAACATTTACCAGTACCTCTTAATAATAGTCATGCAGTTACTAGATAATACCCGATTTTACCGCCAGAACACAACCATAAATTACCACCACAAAGTGACTTAATTATACCCCTATACTGTTACTAAATAAAGATCACTATAGAAAGACCAATATTCACGCCTTACAGGTACCAGTCATAAATACTAGTGTACATAGGCTCTGCAGACTGTAAATTACCACCATACAGTGACCAAATACCAGTATACACAGTATATACAGACCATTACTCAAAGGCACAGTCTGCTAGAGTGGTGGGGAGAAACAGATGACTAACCCCTTGGTGAATGTACTACACCTATGACATGTACCCCTCAGAATCATATTGTGCGATCTGAACTCCTTCTCTTGCACCCCAGAAGATCAGCTGAAGGCAGGGGCGTAACTAGAGAAGCCTGGGCCCCATAGCAAATTTTTGGATGGGGTCCCCCCCGCACCCTCCCGCCTCCCTGACCACGAACATTTACCTGGACCTCTTAAGTCACGAAGTTACTAGATAATAGAAGGAGTGATTACCTCATCATAGATATCCCCATCATACTGCTACCAAGCAAATCCCAGTATACTAAGACCAACATTACCAATAACACTACTACCTATGGACCTGAATATACCGCCAGAACACGACCACAAATTACCACCAAATAGTGACTGAATAATACCCCTCTATTATGATTGAATAAAGATCAATATTCGCGCCATATAGAAGTATATACCAGTGTACACAGGTACCCTACAGAGTGTATATTGACTCCATACATTGACCATAAAGTGGTAGAGAACAGTGCACACAGACTCTACAGACTGTATATTACCACCATACAGTAACCATATAGTGGTAGATACGTGTGCACAGACTCTGCAGACATTTAAGTGATTACAGTGCAGCTACATCTTGTGACTCACAGATGACGTTTCTCTGACGAGTCGCTGACTTTCTCTTTTGTTCTGCATCCGCTTCAGACTGCCATGATGACTTCTCCTGGGCGCCACTTGTTCCTGCAGATTTGGACACAAATATTTTAGAATCCTCATTTTTCCAGCACCTCACTCCCTGCCTCCCAGCTCTGTACATACTTCCTAGGTGTGGGAGAGTGGGTACAGGCCCAGTCTCCTAGAGAGGAGGGGAGGAACAGAGGATTAAACCCCATATAGGTAGGCAAGTAGGGTTTAGGTAGCTATAGGGGCCAAATAGGTAGGCAGGGTTTAGGTAGCTATAGGGAGTCATACAGGTAGGCAGGGTTTAGGTTGGTTATAGGGGCCAGATAGGTAGGTAGGCAGGGTTTAGGTAGCTTTAGGGGCCCCATATAGGTAAACAGACAGGGTTTTGGGGTGCTATATAGATAGGCAGGCAGGCTTTGGGGGGGTATAGAGACTATATAGGCAGGCTTTAGGGAGCTATAAGAGCTATATAGGCAGGCAGGCTTTAGGGGGCTATAGGGGCTATATAGGCAGACAGGCTTTAGAGGGCTATATGGGTTTTATAGGCAGTCTTTAGGGAGCTATAGGGGTAGATAGGCAGGCCATAGGGGGCTATAGGGACTATATAGGCAGGCAGGCTTTAGGGTGCTATAGGGGCTATATAGGCAGACAGGCTTTAGGGGGCTATAGGGGCTATATAGGCAGGCAAGCTTTAGGGGGCTATAGGGGCTTAATAGACAGGCAGGCTTTAGGGGACCCTAGGGCTAGATAGGCAGGCAGGCTATAGGGGGCTTTAGGAGGCCATATAGGCAGGCTATAGGAGGGGTTTAGGCTATATAGGCAGGCAGGCTATAGGGGCTAGATAGGCAGGCAGGCTATAGGGGCTATATAGGCAGGCAGGCTATAGGGGCAGGATAGGCAGACAGGGTATAGGGGGCTTTAGGAGGCTACATAGGCAGGCAGGCTATAGGGGGCTTTAGGCTATATAGGCAGGAAGGCTATAGGGGCTAGATAGGCAGGCAGGCTATAGGGGGCTTTAGGAGGCTATATAGGCAGGCAGGCTATAGGGGGCTTTAGTCTACATAGGCAGGCAGGCTACAGGGGCTAGATAGGCAGTCAGTCTATAGGGGTTTTTAGGAGGCTATATAGGCAGACAGGCTATAGGGGCTTTAGGCTATATAGGCAGGCAGGCTATATGGGACTTTAGGAGGCTATATAGGTAAGCAGGCTATAGGGAGCTATAGGGGCTAGATAGCCAGGGAGGCTATAGGGGCTAAATAGGCAGGCAGTGGAGTTAAAATAAGAAATATCTTACTTACCTCAGACCACACTCCCTTGATGCGATGCGCTCCAGCCTCTGTGCTCGGCACAGGCGGCGCGGTGATGTGACATCACCGTGCCACCCACATAGTCACTGAGAGCCTGCACCTGCTAGGCTTAAGGCCTTAGGCCTTAGGCCTAGCAGGAGAAGTAGCAGAACAGAGTGTCAGAGGCGCTCCGTTCTGCTACCACCGGGCAGCGCTGGCTTGAGCGCTTGGGCCGGAGGGGTGTGGTTGAGGAGATTTTATTTAAATAAAGTGTATTTTGTGTTGTGTCAATGTGTTTTTTTTTATAATTTTATCCCAGTGTTAGTAACAGAGTTGTTTGACAGACACTTGGTGTAAAAAAAGCCTTAGTGTGACAAAAAACACCGCTGGCTGACGACAAGCCCCAGCTCTAATAATACAAAGATGTCTGTCAGATACCTCTTTTACTAGCACTGGAAAAATATGGTAAAAAAAATACAGAGAAACAATGCAAAAACACTTTAATTAAACACTACCCAACAACATCCTTCATTGACCATTTTATTAACCCTCTTATGGACCAGGCGTTTTTTTTGGGTGACACGTTCGTTTTTCCCTCCTCGCCTTCTGAAAGCCATAACTTTTTTATTTTTCCACCTACATAGACACATGAGGGCTTTTATTTTGCGGGACAAGATGTACTTTCTAATGGTATTATTCACTATACTATAGAATATACTGGGAAACCGCAAAAAAATTCCAAATGGGGCAAATTGTGAAAAAAAATGTATTTTCGCCATGTTTGCGGGGGTTTTGCTTTTACGGCGTTCAATCTTCGGTAAATATAATGTGTTATATGTATTCTAAAGGTTGTTACACATCCGGCAATACCATACATGTAGGGTTTCCGTTATGTTTTGGTACCGTAAAAAAATTCGAAACATTTTCCATTTTTGAAATTTGCGCCAAGGCGCCATTTTGTGCGACCAATAACTTTTTTTTACTAACACCTACGGACGTCAGTGAGAGTGCATTTTTTGCGGGCTGAATTGTATTTCTATCGCTAGCAGTTTGGAATGCATGCGACTTTTTAAATCATTTTTATTCCATTTTTTTGAGTGACGTAAAATGACCAAAAAACGCAATTTTTCTTCTACGGTGTTCAGCGTACGGGATAAATGATGTTATATTTTTATAGATCGGACTTTTTCGGACGCGGCGATACCAAATATGTGTAACTTTTTTATTATTTTAATGATTTTATTTTTAACTTGGGAAAAGGGGGGTGATTTGAAATTTTAATACTTTTTTTTTTTTGTACTTTAAAACTTTTTTGATTTTTTACTGTAACATTGAGACCACCTGTGGTACTTGACCACTAGGTGGCGCGATTGTTAATACAACCTAATGCATTGCATAGGCAATGCACTAGGGTGTACAAAGATGGCGGTTTCCCCACTTCCTGTCTGCGGACGGAAGTGGGGCAAACTGGCCAGGGTAAGTGACGGGAGCCTTCACAGGGCTCCCCACCACCATGCCTGGTTGTCGGATCAGCACAGCATAGCTGCGACGGTGCCGATGACCGTACCAATCGGTGCGCGCCACCGATCGGCGTTCATTCAGACACCGCGGCCATCTTTGCTGCGGTGTCTGATGGGTAAAACAGCACCAGTTACTGCCGGGTGTTAGCGGCGATTTGCCGCTAACACCCGGCGGCTGTGCGGGGGGGTCGCAGCGCGATCCCCCTGCAAAGCCCCTTAGCGCCCAAGGTCGTTAAGGGGTTAAAGAAATGGATCCAACACTGGTCTGATATAGTCCAGCGGGGAAACCTGTAAAATACAAAGCACTAATCAGCATTTAGCTAACAACTATCTAAAGTGCCTAGGACAGCATAATTGCTAAATATGGCCCTTTAGATTGGTAACCTCAAATAAGCAGGTAGCCCCCCAAATTAGTTAGCCAAATCCATTTAATTAAACCAGTTGCCTACTCACTCCCACTCAGTATGTAGGTAGATAGGCCATCCATTATGTGGTAAGACCCTGGTAGGTAGGTGATAAGGCCAGTAGTTACAGTCCTAGGTAGGTAGGTACTTAGGAAGGGAAGACTCCAGGTAGATAAGTAGGCCGACAGGGCCCCAAGTAGGTAGCTGAAGCCCCAAGATAGTAGATAGGTATTCATACAGAGCCACAGCTTGTTGCTTCAGTTAGGTAGATAGGCAAGCAAGGCCCCAAGTAGGTAAGCAGGGGCAGGGCCTCAGGTAGGTAGGTAGGTCCTAAGCAGGTTGGTTGGTAGGTCCAAGGTAGGTAGGTAGCCCCCAGCAAGTTTGTGGGTAGGTCCCAAGTAGGTAGGTAGACAGCAATTAGGCCCCAGCTATATAGGTAGGCCACAGGTAGGTATGTAGACAGTATTTAGGTCCTAGGTAGACAGGTAATAGATAGGTCCCAGGTAGGTAGATAGGTCAAAGGTATGTAGATAGGCCACAGGTAGGTAGAGAGGCAGTAGTTAGGCCCCACTTAAGTGAACAGGTAGTAGATCGGCCATAGGTAGGTAGTTAGCCACAGGTAGGTATGCAGATAGGTAGGTATTAGTTAGGCCCAAGGTAGGTAGAGAGGTAGGCAGTAGTAGGCCACTGGTAGTACAGATTGGTAGGACCCCATTAGATAAAAAAAAATATATATATAAACTCACCTTTCCCCATTCTGCCGAAGAGTAGAAGGCCAGTCTTCTCCTAGTAAAGCCTGGTGCAGGCGGCGCAATGATATAGACAGCGTTGCCTCTTTGATGATGCATGGCTGACATCTAGTAGGTCTAAGATCTTAGGACTTAGATGCACTAGGCCAAATAGCGGAGCAGGTGATTTAACTGTTTGCACATCCCAAAGACGTGCAAACAGTTAAATTGACTGCGCAGACATGGAGATCGAAGGCATTTGTCCTCAATCCTCGGGGCTTTGAAATCTCTGGACTGAGCCGCTACCATTGCAACAGCAGTAGTTACGCCACTGATTCATGGTTTGCAGATGTCACGTGGATAATTCCTACTTCTAATTAAGGAGTTAATATAAGTTACATAGGGACAAGATAACCTCACCTTAAAACTAGAAGACCCCTATCAAAAGGCAGGGAAATTCCCCCAAAAGGGGAACTGGTAGCTGACCCTACACAACCCTGTTACACCCTAGATATAAGACAAAAACCAATATGACATAAGTCCCATAAGTACCAGTGCATTTCCTCCTTTATAAAATCAAGATTTATCAGAGGACAAAAATAATGATAGGTGAACTAAGATGTTGGGTCACATGATATGCCGTTTTTGTTGTTGTATCAACTCTTAATTATCATATATACATTTTCTGGATATTAATTATTTTAAAGGAATATTATAAATTTTAAATTTTAAAGAGGCTTGTATTTGCGACAAGCCGGGTGACTGGGACAGAAGGCCTTTAAGGTTGTCACGGGCGATGGTATGACACGAGGGTATATGGTGGCCTTGTTCCCAGGCCCTGCCTGACTGCAAGAATGTTCCCTGCTACCCAACCCTACACAACCCCCACAGCTGGGACAGTCACTGCAAACGTAGGCTTGAGGGTAACAGTTGCTTTACTAGAAGCTGGTACGGTTGGTATAATACAGAGTAACACTGGTACAGTCTCTTGTGAGTAGGCCACGGTAGAATACAGCTTTGTTAAGGAGCAATTAGGAGTAATCAGTCTTGGAGCTGTATGAGCACTTTAGTACTTGTAGGAGAGATGCAGATATGCTCTGGAAGTAGTAGTTTTAGAATCTTGAGACGTTGGGAGTAGTAGTAGGGTAGTAAAGAGATGTTACAGACCTGATCCAGAGGGGTGAGACCTTCAGCTGAACGAGGCACGGGACAGAAACTAAGGAAAACTTGAGACCGGAAAACTTGAAGCTACCAACGCACACTGGTTACTAGTGTTGAGCGATTTTTATCGACAAAGTTGAAATCGGCAAGGTTTTTATGGTGATCGAAATTTCCAGATCATGCGATAATTAAGGTTAAAATCTGTGCATCATCTATTAAGATCGCGCCTTTTTCGGCGCTTCCCTGTATTTTGGCGGCCAGCAAATCAGATTACAGAATAGAGCAGGGTGAGATGTGTGTGCGACGTCATGACTGGGATGTGTATGGTTGCGATTGGCTGGAAAAATCACATGACCTCGTTTTACATAGAACAGCGTTTCCTGTTTCAGCCTCAGTGTCTCTCAGCGTCTCATAGGGATAGGACCTGCGCTCTGCCTGTGGCCAAACAGCTCAGCGAAATGAGTATATTTCTGCACAGAGAAACCTCTACTATTAGCTGTGATCCTTCCAATTTAGTTACATTAGGGATTTGAACATTTTATGTAGTTAGCTAGAGAATTTTAAAGCAGAATCTAAAACTGTAAATTCACGGCGGTGAGAGCGTGGGGGGGGGGGGGGGGGGGGGGGGGGGG